>MU902170.1:0-13577 GCA_036418205.1 Ostertagia ostertagi | reverse complement strand
AGCCGCAACCATGATATTAAAGAGCTTTTATTTGGCTAACGTTTCGGCCTTATCGCTTTCGTCGAAGCCTGGAAAGTCAAAGATAATTTTCTAGAGACATCGGGTCTAATGGGACTTTTCTTGAAGTTTGAAATGATGTTTGGGGGTAAATCGCACTTATCTTTGACTTTCCAGGCTCCGACGAAGGCGATAAGGCCGAAACGTTAGCCGAATAAAATGTTGATAATATCTTGGTTGCGGCTCAACAAATCTCACTGGAAGTATTCTCACACTTCTCCCTATTCCCATTGAATTCCGAACAAAAATGACTTAAATGACAAAACAGCCATCACGAGATCCAGATCGATGAAAGAAAAATATTTTTAAAAACTAAATATCATTTAATTCGGGTAGCACCTGCACAGGAAGACTGAATGAGGGCTAAAAGGCTGAATGCTTGATGTATGTAGAAAATGTCACAACGAATTTTACCTGACTTTGTCCATCTGTTACCACAACAGCCACTTTTGGAATATCTCCTCCTCGTGCACCGTCAAATCCCCGATCGAGCGCCAATTTCAGTGCTTGGCCTGTGTTCGTGGCGCCGGAAAGGAAATTGATTCGCTGTATCGCCCATTCCAGCTGAAACATTTAGAGACAGGTTCGACTATTCTTTGGAATAGAATCCTTTCAAGATTCTCAAAGACACGGATCGGGAGAGTTGTTGTGTTATTATGTTCGAAAATTAGACAGGAAGTGCAATGAGGGCCTTAACATTAGTGGGAGAAAAAGCAAAAAGCGCCATAGAAAACACTGAAATTTCCCTTGTGAGGTCGGCCGTGGTATGACGGAGAGACAGCGCTGCGAGGAGAGGGAAAACGCGAGAGAGCACGTTGTACGCGAGAGGGCGCAGACGCCACGTATGCTGTGACTGAGGATAGCAGCGCTTGCAGCGAACAAGACACAGCCTTAGTCGTGACTCTGCTCCTGCTCCACGTTTGAGCCGGAACAGTGTCACGACTCCTTTGGGATCTGTCCTTCTCACTGAAGGAAGTACTGACTCTTAGCAACTAATCCCGACCCGTGGCTTTAGGTCCTTCATGGAATGATGACCGGTCTCGGTTTTTTCCCTGGATGATGGTGAATTGAACCCACTCGATCAAATGATTTTGTGTTATGGATGAATAGAGTCCAATTTTCAATACACAATTGGGGCATTGTTTCGAAACAAATGAGCAGGGCTCAGACTTCACGAAATCTCAAAGCAAAATGCGGCTAAAAATTAGTGTGCAGGTGTTCAACAGAAGCCAGCTGAATTGAAGAGGAAACCTACAAGATCAGAAATCACTGAATAGTACCTTCTCGTACGTTCTTTGTTGTGAAATATACATTGTGAAATGTAACCATGCGGCTAATAACAGGACAAACGCTAAAGAAGAAGAAGAGGCTAATAAACAGTGAGTATCATGAACAGGGTGCAGACGATCAAGCCGAGAGAGTTCCATGCTGAGCGAGACTGAAGCCACCTATGAACTCATTCCAGGGCAGATTTGTGGACGAAGGTTTGAAGTCAGGGAATCATCACAGCTAACAACTTTGCTAACAGCTAGCTGTGGCTGTAACTATGCAGGCAGTAGCCTAAGTTTAGCGCTAGTCACAACTTCTCGTGCTACAGGTTCGTTCAGTAAGTCATGCAATGTAACGCCAATGTACCCGTAATAACTGGCAGGCGATTGAGTGAATAAGACAACACACTTCACATGTGTACTACCGACTTAGCATGGAAGCAAACAACAATGAAAATGCATCAGAACTTGAACCTTTAAGTCTACAATAATAGCCTACGTGTAGAGCTTGTGGTCAGCTGATCTGAAGACTGAGCTGTGGTCAAAACTTGGTAAGGTTTAGAGATTCAGAACGAACCTGCGTTGGATGGGTGTACTGATTGAGGGCGAACTCGAGTCGAGGCGTCTCGGCATATTGAATGATGGCCATTCGACTGCCATCGCTCGAGATGTTCATCCGCTGCGCCAAGTTGGCAGTATGGCGAACGGCGATCTGAAAATTTTTTGGTTGTTTTGGAAAGCTTCCTAAAAGTTATGCTGACAGTCTTTTCATGTTAGAGAGATTTTTTTCATGATTTCAAATGCTTGCTACGATTTCCATTCTGGCTCTGTTCAGTTTTGCTTAGCGCATAGGTATCGAGGCTGGTTACGGTGGAACATTGCTATTCAGGTGGCCCAGCATTTATATTCTGGATGTGCTGGTGCGACTATCTTGGCTGTCTTCTTCAGTTCTTTCGAAGCGTGGTGTAATGAGCGATTTATTTTAATGTATTGTTTTGCGTGTTGTAAGCGCGCTTCTGAGATCACCTAACGTCGGCCTTTTGCTCCGTATCAAAGGGATAAAAGTGGTGAGTTAAAGAAAACGTGTGGTTGAACAACCGTGATAGTCGTCCTGGTGCTGAGGTTCGCAACTTTGAGGCGGTAGATAACCTGGCACACAAAGGAGCGTTAGTCAGTTTGGGGCAAAAGGTGGAACCGGCCTCTGTCCCACCTAACAACCTAGTAAAGTCTAGTTAAGTACAAGAAAAGTACTTAAAAGTAAATAACATGACGAGTTGCAACTTGCTTCCTAATGCTACATTCTTACCTTTTTCTAATTCCTGTTATTAGCCTTCCCGCCCATCTGACTAACTCTTTTCTCACCATGGAATGAAACTTCTTAGAGAGCAGAGTGAAGGTTGGTTGCTATTGTTGGAGCAATTTTGACGCCGGTGACAAGCAACGATTTTAATCGAAACAGGTCAACGCTAAGGATAACCTGGTCGGAAGGTGTCATCGCGGCTCAAGTATATCAGAGAGCTCGATCGCAGTACCATGCAAGAGATCGACGCGAATTTATTGCTCAGCCACATGTCTGAATTAACCCGTCACTTTGAAGATTGAAGGTTACTGTACTACATACTAAGAAACACATTCTTTGATGAGATTATGGAGAGCCTTCTTTCCAAGGGGTTGGTTAAATTACTATCGGTTTCGGATTTATTTCGGGGATCAATCGAGAGAGAAACATTAGAAGGAGGTCGAAGAACTTGCCGTGTATCAGTTCGGAGTCAACGAGACCGTTTATCGATAGGGTTGAAAAAACGCTCAGGAAAAGCAGCGATAAGCTGCCAAATGAGTCTTCCTCGAAAATGAGCCTACGAAATTGTTGAGGGTGTTTTGCTCACAATTTTATTCCACACATAAATTATATCAAGCCTTACAATCACGCGGCACGTCATCTTAGTGTCGACCATTGCATTACTGACGTTCGACATTCGTGGCTCAAGCCAGCACTATCATCATCACCGAGCTTCTTTACCAAATTTCTGGAACCATGCCTGCTTTGTTTTTGAACAGAAGGAAAGAGAAGCTGAGAGATGAAATGACAGCTCGTGACAATTTAAGATACATGTTTATAAAGAGGAGCTAATTCACGAAAGGCTCAACGGGAAGTGAAAGTAACAAGAAGCTGAAGAATGGTGCAGAGTAGATGTGAATACTGTGGGGTATTTCTTAGTAAATGACGAGAAGAATGCCTGCCGGCAAAGGAAGCTTGGAAACTGCCTCAATTGGCAGCAGAGGTTCCGTGATAGGCGCGGCCAAGGACCAAACTGGTAGGCTTTTTGAACACGAAAATTTTACGCATTGCTGCGAAGTGGGCCAGCAGTTACGATAAAAGGTAAGGAGTCCGATGAAAATGCTGCAGGTAAGAGGTCATTTGGTTATAACCAGGAAAGTCACCGCTTTTTGAAAAGAGTTTGTTGGATGTTACAGAGGAATTCTGAGGGGCCTTGAGATCGCCGGAAAGAGGGCAGAAAACGTTCCTCACCAAGTGAAACTATACATTTTAGTCGAAACCGCTGGCAGCTTCCTTGTGTTAGATAATTGTCTAGTGGAGAGCCTTTTTTAGTTAGACGATGGAGTTTCGACACTGTAATGACTTCCAGAAATAGAGGAAACCCAAGAAATTACAACAAAAAACTTTCGTCAGTGGAGATCACAAGCCGTGTTACAACATGTTTTTCGACATTCTAGGGCCGCTCAGAAAAAAAAATGATCTGCCCTACGGGGTGGCCAAAAAAAAGAGACACTCAGCCCATGGCGCACATCATCGAACTTTTCGTCACACAGGGAGCCGATGTTAATGAAAGTTTTATGGCGTTATATTCCTTAGTTGTTCCTCCGTAAACAGAAGCAAGCACTCCTTCACTGCCCCTGCCGTCTCCAGAATATGACGTCATCTGCCGTCACCGTCGAGCTCAACGAGGCTTACCGAAATCGCTCCGACCTGAAGCTGCTACACAATTTCCTCAGTGAATTAATTGTTGAATAGCTTCCCAGAGACATTAGCTGTGAATGTGCAAAACCGCTTTTGACCTGCGTTTCAGAGACGTCGTAATCGTCTATGGTATCTCAACGACCTCGTTGAGATCGTACCGCGCACAATGCTTCCGTGGGAAAATCTTCTGATGTCGTCGGTGTAGAAGGCTGTTGTGTAGCTTGTTGATAGATTATAACGTGCTCTTCAATATTCAGTTGGGGTCATTTGGTTTGGTTTCGCGACGCGTAAATAATTCCGTTTTGAATGTTGAGTGAAGTGTCTCTTTTTTTTTTGGCCACCCCTGTATATAAAATTAAAACCGTCTTGAAAAAGCGCTCCATGATCTGAAAGACTTCCCTGGTGAGCTTTGCTGAGGTAAAAGGGACTGAGGACGGAGAGAGAGCACAACAGAATGAAGCTTCCATTCGATTGAATAGGGATTTGCGTAATTCTAAGCAGGAGCAAACAACGAGATTTTGATCAACAAGATTCTGGAATACGCCACACATTCTATTCCACTCAGAATCGTTCTGGCATTTAAATGTGTAACTGTCGCATGCTACATATGGACCAAGCCCAAGTCATTACAGTGTTTTCGAAATTCTGGACGAATCTGGCTTGATCGGCTGATTACCGAACACCAGCCAGACGGTAGGCCTTAGTTTGGCCCGCTGAGATGCTTGATCTGAGTGTCATGGGGCGTAGTGAAATTGGTGTTTATCGAACTGCCACCATCATGCACCGCCTAAGGTTCAGTGAATTAAACCAATATCGACGATATAATTGTTAGTCAAAATGACAATATACTACCAAGTATAACAGTATTCATAACCTAAAAGGCACATTTCATGATCTCGACATATTGCTGCACTATGCAAAAGTGAAAGTGGAAGTGTGGGGAAAAGCAGAGGTGCGAGGGAAAGCACGAGTGAGATAAGAAGGAAAAGAAGGCGTATAAAAGAGCGAAAATAACAAGTTATTCCTCTTAGGCAGTCCGATACGACGACAAGCTTATGGCGGCGGAAATTCATGAGGCAGGAAGCCGAGCAAAGGAATCATTGTCGGCGAGAGCATAAGCAGGTGAGCCGAGTTACCACACCGCACCGTTTTCCATTTGGTAATCACCCTGGGCTACGCGACAGTGGCCACCATATAGTGAGGCCCTAGTCTAACTGACGCAGCCACGCTTCGGAGTCTCTTGAATGTGGCAACTTTTGTGTGAGTCTGTTTCGTCTTACGCTGTTCTGGTAAGGCTGTTCTACTCAACCAACGTGGCAAATAATTCGTTGAATGCGAATCCACTATCGTGGTTCTGCTGGCTTTCTTCTTGATTGTTTTTTCGAAACGGAATTTTGCCATAAGCTTCAGATTCATTATTTTGTTTAAGGAAGATAAATGGGTTGTGTCCGATTCGAAAAAATACGTGCCGTTGGAGGATCCCAAATTCAGCGTTTTGGGAGACAATGCGTTTATAGACACAGTAGACGGCTACCGACACACCCTTAGCAAAAAAGTGCCTTGGTCCTATTTTTTTTTTTTTGAAAACCACCGGTATTTTTTAGATGATCGATAAGAGCTGCTTATGGTTAGCTCATAGGTCCACCCGACGTGAAGTTTTGAACGTGACCCCATTGCTAAAAACTAACAAGGAAGGTCTTTCAGGACATGGAGCGCTTTTTCGAAATGGTTTTCTGCATGTTGTAGGGGCTCATGCGAGGAACACAGAACCATGATCCATTTTTCCTGAAACGCCTCCTAGGAATGTCAAAACAGTGGTGAAGAAATGGTCCAGAGATTCGATCCCCGGCTGATGACTAATTTTTTTGCAATATAGTTTTTAGGGCCCCCAGATTCTTCGCCACATGGCGCCATCGTCGAGAATAGATGTCATTGTCGTGTTTTGCGGCAATTTGGAGGCGCCAACATAAATTGCAAAAATTTGTCATCACGGAGGATCGAACTTTTGGACCATTTCTCCCGCTGTTTTGACATTCTGGAGGCGTTCAGGAAAAATGGACCATGGTTCTGTGTTCCTCACATGAGCCTCTACAACATTCAGGAAACCATTTCGAAAAAACGGCTCCACGTCCTGAAAGACCCTTTTTAATGTAAAGCAGATGTAATTCGAAGCATTCAACACACTGAACCAAACCCTAGTGGAGTGAGCCACGCATCCTACTTCCATTTAGAATTGTCGCCGCAATGGAATGCAACTTCCTATGATATGATTTCTGGCCAGCGAAAAGCTATTGTAAGTTGATACACTGGTTCTCTAAACAATAAGCAATAATATAATAAATAAATAAATATAATAATAAATACATACAGTCTGGTGTGGGCAAAACTTAAGATAGATGAAGTAATAACAAACTCTGATAGCTCTGTGGGCCGTTCAAAGGTTCCTGTTGATTGTTTTCTGTACTGCGCTGTAGCAGCTCTTTCCATGTGTGGTTAGGTTCCACAGCGCTATATTACTCGCCAGTAACACGGCTTGGTAAAACTACGTTCGTCCTTAAGTTTTGCACACCAGTGTAATAAATAAATGAATAAATAAATAAAATTTAGGGAAGACAAATGACTGAATTCAAATTCGGCAGCTTTTTCTCGAATGCATCAGCCGTTGGAAAAGGGTGAGAAAATGTCGTGTTACAAAAAAGGTATCAAACCCATTAGTGGAACATGGAATTCGAAGATCTACAGAATTTTGCAGACGACGAAAAGGCCAGCAATAATAGAGAGACGGATTACATACCGATAATTTTGAACTTATGAAGAATTACTTCAGTACATAGGAGAAATAAAATGGACGAATCCTTTGTCTTCCTGATCTCAGAAAGCCGGAACTCGCCCAGCACCCATCCCGCGCTCGTCAACATCCTTACAGAGCGGGTACGATCTTAGTTACTGGTTGATGTATAGCCATGGACAACTTCTCTTGTGCGACCAATGTTGCATTCAGCAGAATCAGCGGTTAATAAACCTTAATGGGGTAATTCGTTACCCAGTGATTCACGATGTTTTTTCGGTAACTATTACTTGATTACGCAAAGAAGTAATACACTTTACTCCTTTTAATATTTGTAATCTTTGCTTATAATATATTTAATAAGTAATAACTACTTTAATTTTGGGTTGGGGTTTGGGAATCAAAGTTGTAGTCTAGCCTCCGTTTCGCACGTGCCCTTAGACGGAGACTAGACGAATTTCTATAACCTTCCTCTGTGCTCATCAGTAAGGGAAGGAAGGAAAAGTGTTTAAATTCAGGAAATTATTGATAAGAAAATGCCTTTTGTATTCGTTCAAATACGTCATGAAACTTTAGTGAAGAAACTTTTTTTAATGTTTTTTTGCAGATTTAAATAATATAAATAACAAATACTTGATTACGCAAAAAAAGTAAGTTTACCGCCAGGTAAAAAAGGTAAATAAAAAATAGGGAAACATGTTCGGCTGAGAAATAAATAGAAGTGATGAAATTGTCAAAATAAAATGGATAGGCTACGAAGAAGATAGGTGTGTGACCATAAATCAATGCAAGTTCGGGTGACAAGGATTCCAGCCGAGGAATGGTGGAGAAATTGGAACTGATCGAAAGTGATTAGCAGCGATTGTGAGAGTGAAAGTGAAACCAGGCCAAAGTCTCGATATGGCACAAAGGCTGTTCTTTTCTATATAACCTGAGTCTTGTACTCGTGTCAAGGAGCTTGAAGGCCAGAAATTCTTTCATTGGGATTGTTCAAGCTACAAAATTCGCTGTAGGTGACCGTACAAGCTCTTTTTCTTCCTAGGTTCGTTAATTTTACTTTTGACTGGGAACTGGGCACAGGAAATTTTGTAACACTGGGAAATGCGATCGAACAAAGTTGTTGACCTCGAAAAGTATAAGAAAGGCACTCGCAAAAATTCCTCTCGTCAGAAAGTAGGGAAGAAAGAAAAGCGTTGTAAAGAATCCTGTAACAGAGTCGAGACAGTAGTAGGGTGACGAAAAAGCGGGTCGTGGTCGGGTACTGGAACGGGTTTGGTACAAAAGTTGACCATAGTCGTTTAATCCCTATGATAGGAGGAAAAACATGACCATCGCTGATTAATGCGCTCTCGTAACGGCGACAATTGCTGCGGTTGCTGCGGCTCTATCTGGTGTCCAGCCGCCCCGCTCGCGCTCTCCGACCCCGATCAAGGCACCCAAGAAATTGGAGACATAAACGCTCGCCGCCTAATTAAATCACTGAAAGTTGCTTGATGATCCTGATCGAATCCTTGCACTTGAAACGTGATCGTAATCATCGCGGAAGAGGGATCATCGAATGATTATGACGTTGATATGGATGCATAAACTCTAAAGCGTTCAGCATTATGATTATGGTTATGATTATGATTGATTACATTAAAGGCATAATTTACGATGAAAAGTTAGCTCATTGGAAATAAGGGTAGAGGTGGTCAGTGGAGCAGGGATGAAGAAGAAACTTTGAAACGGCCCGAAACCCGAGAAATGGGACCCCTTCCTTGCCCGTTGATTTGCGCATTGATGCGACTCTCATCGCTGTGCCCTCTTCAACACTACGCTCTCTCTGCTATCTAATCACTCGCCACGTATAGACCTGCGGCGAGTGATCAGACTAGTCGGTGGCGTACCCCGCCAACGGTCTCATGAGTGAGCATGATGTATCGCGACGTCAAATAACTTCGCTGCCCCATTGCTCGTTGGTTCAGCACCGCCGAATTCGCCTGTCTCTTACAATTTTCCCTTCTCTACACTTCTTCATTATACGTGATTACCTCCTTTGGGTGTGCCGTTGTTTTGTGGATGCGCCTTGCACTTGAATTCCATGCAAAATTGTGATAACAGCTGAATTCGATTTAGCGTCAACGACAAGATGCGATGGCCAGCGAATCCACCGGCTAGTGTTTTGTCTTCACAGACGAGTCTGGTTGAATATTACCTTGTCAGACGAATACTCTTCCAAGGAGGTGGAGACTTGATTGAGCAGGTGGATTTCGATCCTAGCCGCTTTTAACCCGCACATCACTTTGGCCAAATGAGGATACTGTAGGCGAGACCACTGTCGGAAATCGATGATCTCGATTGCGGAGGTCAACTGACCGAAAGTACTGAAAAAATTAGGTTGGGCTTAGATGTCATCAGAAACTCTGCGTGCCTTAACCACGAACAAGCATTCAACTGTGATTTCTTGGCAATTCTTTCATTCTTTTTCGCATTTTATCTTCTAATTGGTCTGACAAGTGGGACCATTTGCTAATTTTGATGATGCTCTTGTGCCGAGGGTTTCAGTGGAAAATGGTGGCTCATTCAAATCGCACTCATTCAAAGGCTTATTTCCAGCTCACATACATAGAATAATCCGTTCCTCACTCAATCGCGATGCGACTGAACCTCATACAGGCAAACACCTCTGCAGTCACTGATAAAAATTGCGGTCCGTAGACGACATACTCAACAAATCAGGTCACCCTAGTAGCAAGAGGAGCAAAGTGTAAAGTCAGTGAAAAGGTAAGATCCACAAAATGCGTCCTCTTGAAAATGATTCCAGAACCGGGGGCCGTTGACCGTTGAGTGAATACAGATGGGTTTTTTGTTTGGATACCAATTCCAGCAAAATCGCTATCCTGCTGGAGCGCACTTATTGTTTAACATTCCCGTAATCTGTTATCATATGGTGATAAAATATCAAGCGGGCGGAGCCTCGGCAAGCGGGTGGACCCTCGGGTGCCTCGCTGGGCCTTGAGGCCCTGATTTTGTAATCTTATGTCTCGATTCGGGAAGAGCCTTGTGATTTCTGCACCTTTCTCGCGCAGAGATTCCACTGCTTAAAAAATTGTGCTCTCTGCCTTCAAGGAAGAAGTTTTTGCAGAAACGTGAGAAAATGAAAATTGCTCCCAAGGCTTCGTTGGTGGCTAATACGCAGTCACTGTACTCTGGAAAGGACTGATTAATACAGATAATTCAATAGAACTACGGGTTATTTATAGCAACTCCATCTGAGCGCCCTGGCTAGGGAATTAACGTCTATTTCGAGGTTCCATGAAGAAAAATTGGGAACCAGAGGTAGGTTTGGAATGCTTTCCATTTGAATCTACGTAATTGCGTGAAAGGTGATCCGCGAAAGAGCGATCAGCACGAGATGAAAGTGAAAATTTATTGCGAAGGCGCGAATTCATCGTGTGCCGAGGAGATGAATGAGAGCGAAAGGCAACGCGGTGATTGATAGGAAAATGATACCACAATAAGATCTGCTGCTGAGAGACCAGGATCTCGTCATGCGTATAACACGATCCTTCTATTGGAATGTGAAGTATGTATCATTATCAGTATGCCATTTAACAAATGCTCTGCTGATTCTTATTCTTAGCAGTTTTTTTCACAAGAGTTCCCAAAAGTAGCTGGTTTGGATTTCGGACAGCTCCTGCGGAGGTTTAGGTTTGGACCTGGATCGTGTGAGTCATAAGCTTCGCCACTTGCATGCAAGCATTCTGCCCGCAGCATCACCTATATTATACTATTATATATATTTATATATATATATATATATATATTATATACTATATATATATATATATACCAGCCAATTGAGTGATTCACTGGCCGCGACGCGACCGCAGACGCTAGCAAATCGCGCGATTCGCAAAGCCTGACATCGGCCTCAGCTGGACAAACATACACACCAAACTACTGCTTTATATATAGAGGGAATATATAATATTTAATTATGGTAACGAGAAGCTATTCACTCTTTCGAAATTTCACAATTTGTTCTGGTAAGCTTTCGCAATATTGAATCATCATCATAATCACGAGAACCTAAAACTACAATACTAGCAATTGATAACTGTTCTCATACAATGAACACAATGCCGGAAATGATGGAGAGCAGAAGGGACACTAAATTTGAGAACGAGTGAAAAATGAGACGCCATCCCCGAGGCAAGGACTTCACTGATTACGCAAGCAGAATTTCACAGTTCTCGGCACAACCTCCTTCGGCGCTAATTTCCTGCCTCGATTCGTATGATAGTCCGCACTTCCATGATACTGCTTTCCAGCGGCAGTACCAAATGTCCATGTAGAACGCTCACTTTGAGATGGATGTATCACTTCATTATATAAACCAGAACTTTGGTGTGTCGGTTTGTCGGTGTGTGTGTGTTCTGTCCGTCCGGACCAACCGCTAACAAAACCGGGGAGTCGAAGGGCAACACTTCGTGATGTTGATGTCATGATCATGATAACACCCACAGCGGCTATATAAACACCGATCGAGCAACTCAGCCTCATTCTACATGGTGCTGCCGTGGCAGCTCGGAGGAGAGATGGCAAAAAAGGGGCGAGGGGTGAAGTTGAGCAGGAGGTGGGAGGGGAAGAATAGGGGGGAAGGTGGGGTGGCTTTGACAGAGGGGCAGGAAGTGAGAAGAACCGATTTTCTTATATGGTGCTGCCGTGAGCCGAGAGGGTACAAGGCTGGAGGGAGAACAACCGCTTTCGAGAGTAAAGTCTACATCCATGTTGACGTATTATTCCAACGTGGTGTCGTGATTGTGATACCACTCACGACGACTATATAAATGTGCTGTAGTGGCGGCTGAGGGGCACGAGAACGCGAATGAAGAGAAATAGGGCATTCAAGGATGAGGTCAGAAGTAGTGACTCGCTAACCACGACCGCGAGAAATGGATATCTGGGACGAAGCATTCCGCAAGCTGTGTTTTTTTCGGCCTGATGCCTTAGTGTTCACCGGAATTTTCTGCGTTCGGGTATATTTTTTCAGGAGCGCGCAGTAGAAACCAAAACTCCAACTGAGTAATATCTCACCGCTAGACCTTCGACTATTTTTTGACAGACGTCGGTGATAGAAAATAAACCTTGCACGTGTGCCTCTGGCATTTCACAAACCTGCCGCTCCCATGACTAAACAGTACTCTGCTTCTTCGTGACTTCTCGATCGCATAGTGTTTACGTTACACTATCACCGCTCACTTACATTGACATATTGTCGTAATAGTCGACGATTTTTGAATTTTCGTTGATCAGTTTCCAAAATGGATTGATTATTTTGCGTATTTTGTGGTCCAAAATTGTTACTTCAGAGGGTATTTTGCCTAAGCTGTGAAAGGGCAGTCGCCCAGCGTAGCCGGGCGATACCAATAAGTAGGAGGAGAGCCCGGCAGTAGCTGGGCGTTCTCTTAAGATGGAGGAGAGCCCGGCGTGAGCTGGGCGATCCAACTGGTTTTGAATATACTCTTCAGCAATTGTAGGCCGAATAATTGCGTATTCGAAAGTTTTTGTTCAAGGAATGACTTGAGACATATAAGAGGCCAGGAAAGTGAAAAAATCAGAGAAATGTTACAAGTTGTCTTCAGTGGACAACTAAACTACAAGCCATTGTTTCCACCTGTTTTTGGCATTATCAGAGGCTCTGAAAGGAGTGATCCTCAGTTTTATGCCCCACGCTTGTCCCTTTGACATCAAAAACAGTTTTAAAAGACCACCTCATGTCCTGAAAGATTTTCCTGGTTAGAGCACATCTACGGCCTGACTAACTTCGCAGCAAAAACTTTACATCATTTTTCTCTTCCTGTTTGACTACAGCTTTCATTGATGCATAGACTTTTTGTGCAAACCCACTTTATTATACCCACCACCATCAAGATGAAGCAATAATTTTACAAGAATGCTGGGTTGTGAACAGAACTTTCGCCTCAAACGGGACTTGAACTCACCTCTTGCTTGAAGGAATCCTTCGCGGAAAAATCATGTTTCTATTTCACCCATAATTCACTGGCTTGAGACCCATCGTTCACGATAAGAACGAAAAGAACAAAAATTGCATTTGTTTTGGTAAAAAATTCGAAAAATCGAAAGGGCTGCTACGCGTTCAAAGTACCGCCGGACATCTGTCACAAATGCTGGCGACGGGAATGCTTCCACTTGGTTCTGGAGTGCCGTCACTAGAAACTCTTTCTGGCCTTTTGACTCATTGCCTTAACATCCACATGCCCCGCCTTTGGCTCCGCGCCTTTACCTTCGATTGTCCATAGAGTGTGGTTTTTGTAAGTTTGTTTCTCTTCGGAAACCGAATCTTCATGCGTGAAACTTTGTATGTTCCAGTGATCACAACTGACATATTCATGTTGGGAAAGAATGCAAGAATTTTCCGGGCATTCCTTTAAACAAGATGTGCTACACAATATTGCGAATAGGATCCCACTCTCTA
>MU902157.1:0-11054 GCA_036418205.1 Ostertagia ostertagi | reverse complement strand
GCTCTACAGGCTTGATAAGTTTAGTAACATCACGTAAATCGTCGATCTCCTTCTTCTTCTTTGCCTCAGCAGCTTTAAGTTGATCCAGTCGGGCATTATTATTTCGTATCTTAAAAAAATGGGTTATGAAAAACTATGCATAACAAGATGCCGTCTTACTGACCTGGTTCTGAATTTGTTGGACGTATTTCTGATTCTGCGCCCCTTTCTTGTTTTTCATACCAAACGTCTTATCCTCGATAATTTTTTCCTTCTTCTTTTGTTCTGCCTTTTTACTTGGTTGCTGTTTTGGCGGCATCGTTGGGACCCTTGTGAGTTCTATACAACGTAAACTGAAACAAAATAGTAAAAAAAAGCGATTAAAAAAGTGGATATCACTGGGCGAATTCCAAGTTTCGAGAATCCGAAAACAGCAAAATTGAAGAAACAAACGTTATAAATAACTGGTTAAAGCAACAGTCCCGCTTCACTCCGCGAATTCGATCTGGAATTGTTGCCTTCTAGAGGGGTTGAAAGTTTGTAAGAGGAGCAAAGATATACCAACAGCCTCCAGAGTTTTTCAAAGCGTCACGTTTTATTTGAAAGTGGGTGTAATTTCTTTCATTTCACTATTTTGCTTCACTTCAGTGAACCTGTTGCAGAAGCAGAAAAAAAACTATAGCTCATAATTCAGGTCACATCCAGTAAAGGGAGGGCACGTGGCGCGACATTTCATACTGCATGAAGTAGGCTGGTGTCAGAGTCCGCGATGCGTCGCAGGTTTCGCTGATTTTCGCGAGTTGCGCGATTCACGCGATTCACGCGACGGATCGCAAAAATTGCAAGTGTGTGAACATTTGAAACACTGAATATGAAACAAGTGGAATCATGAGCAGTCGTCATTCAGCCATCACTATCAAGCAGAAGTGGCGGCAGGATTGGAGAACACCTTGCAGTATTGATCGGGCACTTGTGATTTCCGTGACCCGTCGCGTGAATCGCGCAAATCGCGAAAATCAGCGAAACCTGCGACAAAATCGCGGACTCTGACACCAGCCTAATCCACGTTATAAGGGGAAGGAAGCGCCGGGGTAGGTGTAAAAGTTTAAGCAATGGTTCACACACCATGGGGATCCCCTCTCTTGCAAAAATTATAAGGATTAAAAATCGGAAGACGGTATAAGGAAATGCAGGCAAGCAAAGTCGCCTCTTTCTTTGCAGAACATCCTCATTTCAAGAAATCGTCATCTGGAACATCGCCTGCGCAGGCGATGATTTCCCCTTTATCCTTACGTCTGGCGGGGGGCGGACCTTTATGTAAGACACGTGCATACGGCACTCACGTATTGAACACGCTCGATAAACAGTTTGCAGCTCAAACTCTCTTTTTGTACTCTCTCGCATACAATTCCACTGAACCACCGCAAGGTGACATTAAAAGGGTCACATAAACTCGACATCTCTTATTATCCTGCCCAACAATCTGGGAACCCACCCAACTGCAAGCCCATTGGGCGCACGCATAGTCGGTCGTCCGACAGCAACGGTCGCAACTGTCTGACTGTCTGACTGCATCTAATCGTCGAATACTCAGGCAAGTCCGACGATCGATACGCATCCAATGCTGTGCGACACTTGCAGTCGTTGCTGTCGTCCGACCGACTATGCGTCCGGCCATGAGCGCTCCCGCTTACTCTCCGAGCACTGTTCGTGGGTATTTTTAAGGTCTGGAAGTTCCTTGCCGATCCTGTGGTTACGATCTAGAGTAATTCCTAAACGCTCCCATACTACCAAATTCGCGATAAGATATCCCACAAATTCATTGCGCTGCTTAGCAAACATTCTTAAAATGATTATGAAGTTGTCAACCCTATCCAACTACTGATTGCTATAAGCAGTCACACCAATAACCGTACAGCAGTGCTTAAAAACTGAAATTATGAGAAAAAGGAAACTATTATAGTGAAATCAATGGCGCTACCGTAAGATGCGGGGACATCCTCCAGGACTAACCTAGGAAGGAGCAGAAGCCTTGAGATAAACGAAAAATGCTAACACGCCTAGAAGTGCACTGACATCACATTACCACCGCATCTTGCGATAGCGCCAAACCAAGAAATAACAAGGAGAAGAAATTGAGAACTGCTCACGAAAAAAGGGAAACAGTTTAACGGGCAATATTCGCAACAAATTTGTGACCGATGTCAACTGGACATTACTGGGCAGCAATAGGAGAATGTAGAAGTCTAATCTAACAAGGAAGAAATACAATTACAGTGGGAAAGAAAGGCAAACCGTTCAGACAATATTTCATGAAGTTGGGCCAGTTCGGCCGCGTAATTAGCGCCAACAGTTGTAGGCTGACGCGCCGCTGGTGTTCCAGTGTCGGTTCAAGTACTTCGATCGAGCTTTTTCACTAGCGACCTCGGCAAGTGGGTAAGTCCTTTATATTTGGTTGTTATTCCTGCATTATATATGAACTTACGGTAAGACGAACTTCACTGACCGATTGATTGCCGAAGTTGTTTTAGAGGAAAAAGGCAGCTTAACTCAAGCGCACAGATGGGTAAACGAGGCCGCGACCATACTTTGCGATTGCTTTCGATTTCATTTGCACCCACGTGTAGAGTGGCACGTGCTGATGGTGCTGCCGCAAGATCTATCGTATTTACTCCACACTCGAACTGCAAATCGAGTGCAAGACAGTGGCAAAGTATGACCACACCTCAAGGCAATGTTCAGGGCGCATTCATAGTCGGCCATCCGATCGTAACGATCGCACACCATTGGCCGATGTCAGACTTTGCGATTGGAGCGATTTTGCCACCAATTGCAGGAACGGCGATCGCTTGAACATTCGTCGCTCCAAGGTGCGAGCGACGGGAGATTCCCCCCGCCGACCATCGATAACTCGGCCCCGCTCCGGTAAATCTCCCGTCGCTTGCAGTGCGAGCGACGGGCGTTTGATGACTGATGGCGCGGAGTTATCGGTGGTCGGCGGGCGAATCTCCCGTCCTCGCGCACTTTGGAGGACGGACGATCGTTCAAGCGTCCGTCGCTCCTGAAATTTGTGCAAATCGCCGGCGGGTGGCGGTCTGCTGGAATGTTGCGGAAGTGGATGGGGCCGCGACCCGCAATGTGAATGTCTGGGATCTTCAGTAGGTCTGCGTCGCAGCAACCGGCTGGTACTGCGCGCTTCGTGGTGTTGTTGCCAATTTGTTTTCATCTTTTCACGGGTGTTAGATTGCTAGGATTCGGTCCAACGCAACATCATGCTGTATAGTTTATTAGGGCGCAATGTGGCTCGGGGGGGGGCACCTCGCAACATCGCGTCAAAATCACGGAAACGCTCCGTTTTAGGACTAAGCTTTTGAAGAGGAGAGGAACTCCGGTGTACGGAAGCAATTTTCGTATTCTCCGGAGTTCGTCCCTGCTGTTTAGGCTTAGTCCTAGATGACTTTTCTCAGAGTGCCCCCCGAGCCACATTGCGCCGTTAATTACATCAGTTTGTCCTTTTTTGCTATGTACTAGATTCGATTATATATACGTTTAACTGTTAGTCGTAATCATGTCCAGCTATTCATTAATTATTTTAGATTGCGGTTTAGTTCGCATCTCCTATTACTTCGTGCCATATTGGTCATTACTTCAATAAAGCAATCTATACGCGAACGAATCTGTGATTTAAAACTTTCAAACCAGAATCGAATCACAGAACCCAAGCATTGGCCTACACCGCCGGGTCCGACGAAACCCTGCTGGGGTCCCCAACATTCAGCATCACGAGTCGGGGGCCCATCACCTCGCCAACATGCAGCATACGGCCCCTGGGAGAATGGAGTAGTCCGCGAAAGAAATATGTACGGCAATGCTAGTCGGATGTGCACGCCGATTTTGAATACGGTGAACGCGAAATAAACGTGGGGCTGGTGTCCACTGCTATGACCAAACGAGAGGCTATGGGTATCGATAAGCTCAGAGTCCGCGATCGGTCGCAGGTTTCGCTGATCGCGATTTCCGCGAAACCTGCGACGGATCGCAAAAATTGCAAGTGCCCCATTTGAACATTTGAAACACTGAATATGAAACAAGTGGAATCATGAGCAGTCGTCATTCAGCCATCACTATCAAGCAGAAGTGGCGGCGGGATTGGAGAACACCTTGCAGTATTGATCGGGCACTTGTGATTTCCGTGACCCGTCGCGTGAATCGCGCAAATCGCGAAAATCAGCGAAACCTGCGACGGATCGCGGACTCTGACACCAGCCTCAGAGAGCTCCGCGCCGCCGTGTGTACTTTGCGACCGTCTTGCAGTAGATACGTATCGACCATCGCCTCCTACAATCGTGTGATCGCACGATTGCGAATATAATCCGTACGTTTTCACGAGAAAGCGCAAAATCGCAGAATCGCTAGATCACAACAATGACCGTGGGGTGCAATATGTCCCGGGGAGGCAGTTGCCGCTGCGGCGCGTGGCATGTTCGCGTACTTCAGTGCGGGGCGGGAGATCCGTGAGCCAGGTGGAGTGTAGTCTAGGGGGATGAGGGGGGGGGGTTGACGGACTACTTGAACTCAGCCCTTTACCGCCTCTGCGCTCTCTAGCGGGTCCCTCTCCTCTCCAAGGCTTAGTCCTAGGGCATTCTCTAATCGTCTGTGCTCTAGCCATCGCGGCAGGACCATTGAGGAAAAATCAAGTAGTCCGTAAACCCAGGGGAGGTGAGGCGAGTCACTTCGAAATGCGTGAAAAGTTGGAATGTTCGAGTTTACACATTTCACAGAGAGAGCGCGGAACACACCATGTGGTGACTGCCCCCCCCCCCCTTTGAGCCACATTGAGCCGACCGCGGTTCAGGCCAGTTGCATAATGCCTGAAGTTAAACGAGAGAGGCTTTCTGATGTGAAATAAAGCTGTGATGGATGAATGGACTGGTACAACTCGTAAGAATTTGCGGGAATTACTCTCGAGGGGAGCACTGTTTGGTGCAGTACAAAACGCAAGCTTCAGAAAGAGGGAACGAGTAGATCGTAGAAATCCCAGATTTTTTATTGTTGTATACCACTGTTGACTGTGTGATGCGGGTGCTTACTTGGGTGTGGGGGGAAAGGACTAGCGGTGGCGCGGCGCTTTGTCCATCTTCTCTCCAAGGCTTTAGAGCCCTGTATCTCGAAACTGCTCTCTAAGGCTTAGGGGCGGTAAATTATAAGCGCCCTGTGACTAAAGCCTTAGAGTGCAGACAATTAAAGTCGTCTGGCTGCGTAGGTCCCCACCCCCAACTAAGTTACGATCCGTGGTGTGCACGCAGAGTATTGTTGCGGGATCTGGAGTAGATCCGACTGAAGTAGAGATCTAAAAGGGGTTCTGTCCTCCAAAAAGAATAGTATCATACGGCCCCTAGACGGCCAGCTGCAGCTCAACGATTATTAGACGCTAGCGAAGCAGTGTTTGCACCCAACCTTAGGACGATATGTGCTGCAACTATTTCTTAATCTTTTTTTCTTTTTTCTGCCTCTGTTAATGGCGATAAATTTTAGGAGTTGGTAAATGTTTGGAACTATGCGAAATACGCAAGGCGACGATTCGCCAGCGGATGTCGATAATAGCCACTACAGAAGCACACAGAATATCACGGTATGATTCCTTGGGACCGTTTAGTTCCCATTCTTTAATGGATTCTTGATAGTCATGGGCACACGTCAGTCGCATTCAAAGTGACTGAATCGTCTTCTACTTTGCCACGAATTCCCTTTTTTTTCAAACATCTGTTCTTAACTGGTTATCGGGACTTTCGCTAAGGCCTCGCTGGTAGTTCACGACTCCGAGGATCACGATAGTACGCGACACTAACAACAAATAATTCAATGTATTAGGCAGTAAGGAAATTTCTTGCCGTCTCGGATCCTAAAGTTCAAAGGGGCATATATCGACTCGAACACAATATTCTCGTTCGTAGTGGAATCCATCACAATCTACTCTTCTTTGCCAACATTATATGTGTTTGACCAAACCTTTCGTTGAAAGTAGTGGAGTTTCAGAGGAAATGAACTTGGCCAAAGTCCATCCATCATCATGTTAGGTTTCGCAGCATTTCTCTTCTAAGGCGCTATCCAGACTGTTGAAAAACTGGCAGTGGATAGGTAAGAGGCCAGTGAATGAGAACGTTCTGGCATAGTCCAGCACTCCAGCTAGTTCATTTTTTATAGGGTAGGTTCTGATCGGCGGCTGAGTTGCGTCTCGGAGAAGTCGGCCCATTTATGGCAGCCCTTGCTGTGCGCATGTTCAGGTTTTGGGGCATTTCAACACTTTGCTAAGAAACTGTCCCACTATGATAGTGCTGCTTGTGCTCAGGGAGCTGCGCATGTTGCTGTCCGCGTAAGGCTGATGTCAGAGTCCGCGATCCGTCGCAGGTTTCGCTGATTTTAGCGATTTTCGCGATTTCGCGATTTGCGCGATTCACGCGACGGGTCACGGAAATCACAAGAGTCCGATCAATACTGCAAAGTGTTCTAGCCGCCACTTCTGCTTGATAGTGAATGACGACTGCTCATGATTCCACTTGTTTCATATTCAGTTCAAATGTTCAAATGGGGCACTTGCAATTTTTGCGATCCGTCGCAGGTTTCGCGCAAATCGCGAAAATCAGCGAAACCTGCGACGGATCGCGGACTCTGACACCAGCCTAACAGGCAGCATAACTATTCCTCCGTGCATTTTCACCGTTGCGAAGTTTTGTTGACCCTAACAGTTACCGAACAACTCGGCCGAAGTACATGTGTTATTGCGAATAACCCATTTCTAACTTGCTGTGTTAGAATCCTAACAAAAACGGTTCGTTTTCTTTGGGTGAAAGAAGACAGCAAGAGCTCCACGACCGGAGGCGGGTTTTTGCGGCACCCCTTTATCTACTTTTCGGACTTTATCGACCTATCCTATCTGACCTGGAACCACAAATCAGTTATGCCTGCTACTGTACCGGCGTTTTTCAACAGCTCTACGTTCATTTGGTCTTCCAAGTGTTTCAGCTGTTTTTTAGCAACGCTCGCTATCCAACGGCCACCCTCAACACCTTCGAGGTCCTCACCATCCCTACTCAAGCTTTTCAAACTATCACTGCACGCAAATTTCCATGAATGTGAGACAAAATGAAATGATAATATCGTAAGCTGATTCCGCTCTTCCTTGCCCCAATTCGAGTTAGAAAAAGAAAATTGAGCGCGGAATCGCTCCTTGAGCATGTAGTACTCAAGACCTGAAGGAACTGAAGCACTATTTTCTTGGAGCACAAGCTAACAATACCATGGACGTACGAGCGCAAAAGTCGTGCTTCCAAATAAGCAGAACTTTTAGTAGGTCTGGTTGGAAATCAGTCAAGCAATGGCATTGGAATTTGACCGTGAGAACTGGTATTTCTTCTGCCAGGCCAATATTAGTTTACAAAAGATGAAGGTAAAAGATTAAAGCAGAAACAACACATTTGGTTTATCAATCCCTTTTTGGGTGGAGCCGGCACGCATTCGACGTTCCATTTGTACTTCTCTTCGCGTGTGCGGGTGGCATTTGGAATGCGGGATGTCCGGCCAGTTACAAGGACTTGCGGGGGCCAGCCGATGTTCAAGTCAGTGTTTAAGTCGTGTTTATCCTCCCAGACAAGTCTGGTACCAATTAACCGACCCCGGAGGGATGGAAGGCTTGGTTGGCCCGGGCGACTCACGACCCAGGATTTGATCCCGGACCGCTCGCGTGGTAAGCGTGCCACTTGCCACTACACCACTTCCGCCCATACTGTCCCCCCCAGTCTTCCCTTAAAGCCCAGTTCTCCATAGAGAGTTGAAAAGACAATAATAAAAAAAACATGTTTCTTATGAAAAATGAACACTCTTTTGGTCCACAGCTCGCCTCGGAGTAGTGACAAAACCGGCTCCTTCGCTCAAACGTTTATAGCTGCCTAGCAGAACGAAGTTTCAGGCCATGGTCACACCATGCTATCTTGAACTTTGTTCGGAGTTGTGTGTGAGGTAGATACGTATTGATCATGGATTCCGTGGCCACGCGATTTATCGCACCATCGCAAAGTTTGACTTTGGCACCTAAGTACCTAGTCGAAAAATCGCACCATCGCAAACCGTGACCCGCCGCCTAGCTACCTTCTCATACTACTAGCGCTCGCATTCGTAATAATAACGCGTCTATGCTTTTCAGCCGGATTGTAGAGACTGTGCGTACAGTGCAACATAAATGGTGCACTTCTCGGTTGGCATCTACCAGTGCGCATTGCTTGCGCCTTAAACTGTTTCGTTTTGCATTTTGGCGCATCCGTCCCCTCACTTGAAACATGCCACTTTTTCGTGCAAAATTTCTGGGGTAGCTTCGAGTGTAGCCCCAGTCTGACACCGTATGAAATCGGATTTTGTGCGAAGCCTCAGGCTATCGAAGGTATGTAGTGAAGCAACAGACAGCGAAAAATCTTATGAAGCAACAGTGAAGCATGGGGGTGAATTTGGTCGCGTGTCGGAGCAGTCCTAAACACCAGAGACTTGTCCGCTATGTGATAACACTTTTCAATTGCCGTATTCAGCGGCTAAGAAGGCTCAAAATCACTGGCTGGAAAACGGCAGAGCTCATCATGAAGTAATAATAGAAGAAGCGGAAGTTCGATTTTCCTATGGCATAATGATTTATCTGTGAACGGCTATTGTTGTCGTCTTACCCATTCTGTGAATCAAAGACCACGACGAAAACAGGACGGGTACTCCCAACGTACGATCTGCATGGTCTGTTAACACGTTGACGACAGCGTGACGCGGTAACGCGTCCCACTTTGCGCACCTCGTGGGACATTGTGCGCGGTAACGCGTCCCACCCAAGTCATCCCTTTTTCTTGCGCTTGTGCGACTTATTCCTAAGGTCTTTTTGTACTCATTCTATAGGTCATACATTAGCATACTTAAAAACCACATGGCTCACAGAAAGGCCAAATATTCTTTAGTTTGGCAGACGTTTTCCAGACCTTACCGATATGTCTGTTCAATTCATTCCTCGTTTTCTTTCAATAACAATAATCATGTCGATAAATCATTATAAAGGAATAACAGAAGTGAATACAAACCTATTCGTATAGGAAGATATGTGTTTTCTACTGATACAATCTCGTCCGAATTAATTTCGGAACCACTAAAAGGAAATTGAGTAAAAGTTTGCCTATTCATGGCTTTAACATGTCGTTCGGTCAAACTTCCATCTACTTGTAACTCCCGAAAAGGAATGATTCGCACACTACCATTGGAAGGAGACATCTTCAATCGCATTTAAGCGGATGCGGATTATATACTTATAGAATCTCATGTAGTGCGGTTCTCTCTGTGCGGCGGGTCGCGCTTGCAAAAATTGCTCTTGTCCACGAGGCCTGCCAAAAGCACAAAACGCGCGATGTCAGTCAAAGCGAGGTGGCGTGTTGAAATACGCGGGCCGTATTCTTCCTTTGGATCGTACGTATTTTGCGTGCACTCTACCTGCCTGAAGATTTAGCTGAGAATACGTACATCCGACGACACTGAAAACCATTCACAGAAGTTCTATGGTGCTTTTTTTTACTTAATACCACAGCAAGGCGTTTTCGCTCATATATTCATTGAATACTAATATGATTGCATCTAGGAGCCCAATATATCCTCCTCTTCGCTGGCGTGGGAGACGCGAATACAATGTTTCATCGGCTGTTTCCTTTTGTCTATAATCAGCTCGTTTTGTGTGAGTTTTCTTGACTTTATGGCCATACTTTTTAATGTTGATTACGAATCTTCGCGCAAATCTTTTCGAAAAGATTGAACTCTTTGCAGTCTGGCTTCCATATCTTCTCTTTTATTGCCTACAATTTTATTCTATTCGATTTTATTTTCCGTGACTAACTTGGTTTCGGTGTTCACTTGCTGATCCTGCACCAAGATATGGTGCTTATGATGCACAACAAAGATCTAAAGTTTTTCATTGTGTTAATGATATTGTACCCCGCGCTGTCGTTAAGGTGTTAATGCGAGGGCATCTTGAAGGCAACTCCTTTGATAATCTGATATCGTTGAAATGAGAAATTAGAAGTGCCAAAAGGTGCGCCTTTGAGGAAAGAACAAGACAAAAACACTTAACAACTCACAAAGCGCGACCATTTTGCTCTTTCGGAAGTAGACGAGTTATCCGCTAAGGTATAGGTCGTTTCGGGAAGTCAAGGCAATAACCTTAAATGAAGTGTGTCGAAGATGGTGTTCTGTGATTGGGATAGAGTAGCACAGATGTGGCGTTGTCGCGGCTTAAAAGTGCGCGACAGTGGCGCTAGGGCCTTACAAAGTGATCTGGTGGCGGCTAATGTGAACTTACGGACGAGATACCTCGCACCTCCTAGCATGCAGGTGGATAAGATAGGATGGATAGATACCCTCTATTTCGGAAAACGAGAAGAGCGTCGAGTGCAGACCACACACCACAAGTGACGACGGCCAAGGAAAAATGGCTTTTTCTTTTCTCTTTCTTGGCCGTCGTCAATTGTGGTGTGTGAATTGCACTCGACTTCCTTTCCTCTCTATCATTATCAACCGCTGTTACCTCACCTATCTGATCTGTGGTTGTTTCTTTAAACACTGGCATCATGTCAGCGGCGACTGAAAGTGGTTACCTTCGATGGCAAGTGCATCAATACCCATCGGAGACGAAATCGAGCGATTGTGGCGGGTCCAATTTCATTTGAAAGTCATTGCTGTTATCATCCCTTTCACGTGCTGGCGGATGGCGTGTCTTAGAGTATGAAGCATCTTCAACCGGGCTCAACCGCCCATGGGCTAACTTAGACCAGCGTGAAGTATTCAGCTCACGGGAAAGGGGAATGGGGCTTGTATATGAAGAGGCCAGCGGATGAAATCGGCGGTATTACATTTTTCTTAAACGAAGTTGGCTTTCTTCTATGTTCCTGCCACGATTGGCGGAGACCGCAGACGAGCGAAATTTTCCTGAAGGAATCACGATGTTTTCGAAAGAAATGCAGAGCAAGGAGGAGCAAGTGAGATGAAGGATTCGCTTCTCGAGATCC
>MU902132.1:0-16848 GCA_036418205.1 Ostertagia ostertagi | reverse complement strand
GCTCACGAACGAATGCTGCTCGTTTCGCTGCAAATGGGAAGCGGGTTTTATTTTCGGTCTTTTTGACGTTTTTTTCACGTTTTTTTCATCATTGACGTCCTGCTGTCACTTTGAAAATATCAGTTCACATCTGAACCGTGCGTTTATACTTTCAAAACAAACCCCCTACCTTGTGCTGTTTCAAAGTAAACATTTTTTCATTTTATTGGGCATTGGCGAAATGTTGTTCCTTTTGTGTGAGTGAATGTTCCCTCCAGATGAAATCCTCCCGACTTATTTCAGAAATTTAATGAATTGCTCTGAAGCAGCCGAATTCATTGCTTATTTTCCTCAACGAATTATCATTGTAGTGCAAATATTTTTCTGTATTATGACTATTGCTACCAACCTATTATTCATAAAATACTGCAAAAGTGCATTGTTTTTCCACAGAAATTGCCGAGTACGTTTGGAGTTACCTTGGTTTTTTAACCACTTTTTCAGCTCTAAAAACCTTCGTTTTTTGGAAAATTAAAACTATTTAGATATTTTAGATACTGCTTTGGATGGTTATTGCTCTCAACATATTGCACTCAATCTTCCTTCTGATATTACAGGTTAGACTTTTTCAATGGATTAATAGCACCTCAGCATACTGCGGTGAGTTCGTCGGGTCTGTCATTAAGTCACGAACGCCCACATCTGCCTCGTGCCGAGAAATGGTTGACGTCAGCTTCTGACAAGGGAGGTCGTTCAGGGTGTGCCAAGCTTTTTCAAAATGGTTTCTTGCATGACATTGGGGCACATATGGGGACCACAGAAGCATGGTTCATTTTTTCCTGAACGGCCCTCTGAATACCAGAAAAGGGGTCCCTAGTTCGATTCCTCGTGGTGACAAATTTTTGCATTTCGAGTTGACGTTTCAAAATTCGCGCAAAATGGAGTTAGCATGAATAATTAGTACCATATTCATGATTAGGACCGTCAGTAACCCTTACAAATAGACTTTGATTGAAAACTGGTGAAAAAGGTGTGACTAGGGACCCCCTTTTCTGGTATTCAGAGGGCCGTTCAGGAAAAATTAACCATGGTTCTGTGGTTCCCGCATGTGCCCCTATATCATGCAAAAGACCGTTTTGAAAAAGCTTGGCACACCCTGAACGACCTTCCTTGTAGGATCTGGATGAGAGTCCACCGTGCGACACTGCACGTTTTGTCGGAATTCATTGCTGGTAAAATACCGTACCCACTCAATTCACATTAGCATATGCGATCGCAGGTCGCGGCAGTGATCAATCAGCCGGCTGGCACCGCAACGCGACCGCGGACGCTAGCGGAATCGGCGCGCAGTCGCAAGTAGACATCGGCCTACGATATGGGGATTTTCAATCTTCGTCTTTCTGGTCTCGTTGTAGTTTCTCTGACTAGAGCCATGATTTTCCTATGCATCTGAGGAAGTTCTTCAAACTAAAAAAAAGAGAATCAGTCAGATGTCGAATTTTTGGATTTATGCCGTCAAATTAGCTGTGTTTGACGCACAACAGCAGGTCGTATAGGTGAAATAAATGACATGGATGGATATAGAGACGTGGTTCAGCTACATTTGCTTTATTACTTCAAACTATACAAAGGGGTCAAATTTGGGTTTAGGACATTGGCACAAATTTGAATTTTGAATTCCCATGCCATTGGCTGGGACGAACATGGGGGTACCTAGCATGGCGTTTAGGCGAAGCACGGATTTTTCCTGTGGTGACAGATGCTATAAATTGCTGCGGAGGAGTGCGAGACGGTGAGATCTCGCCGTCGAGCCTTCGATGTCTGGAGAGTACCGTAGCACTGGACGATGAGAAGTCTATAGTCAGGGAGATACAAAGGCTTGGTAGCCTGGCTTTTTAAATGAAATGCGAGTGGCCAGCTACATAGCAAATTGTGGTTATCTATCTCGAAAAAAGTTGTGCCGTTTGTTACGGGACAACCTATATTGCAATCACGTTGTCTTAATTTTTTGTGGAGGTGCGCTTTCTTCGAAGATTATTGAGGGCTATTCGGTCGGAGCTGCCAGATCCCGTTCCTAAGAAAGAATCGCGTCGAGTGCAGACCACACAACACAAGTGACGACGGCATTCACAAAATGTAATGTTTTACCAATCAAATGATTAGCCGGATGCAGTTGCATTCTATCAGTTGTCACTACTCACAACTATCAACTCCAGCTTTCACCATGAACAACTGTTACCATTTGTTACTTTGAAGCGTCGTCGCTTGTGTTTGGTTGGTCTGCACTAAACGCTTCAGATCGGAAGGAGCAAACGGATATGACAGATTGGCTGTGCACTGATTTCGGGTGCATTGCCCGGCACATCAGATCAAAAGCATCGATTTGACGACAATTATGAATCAGTCTAAAAATTTTGCTGCTAATGGATTGGGGGGGGAGTGGTCAAGCGAGGCGTCGAGGAAAATTCGGAAATACGACCCCCCCCTCCCTCCGCCAGAGGCTGAAGTCTATGAAACGACCCTCTTCAAAAGCCGAACTATGAAAGGCTACATATTTAATTCTTCACCAAAACTGTTCACAAAAAAGCCCTGCTATCTCACCGTTTAACGAAAAATCCGTTCAAGAAGTATAAAAGTGAAGAGTGATCATTATTGATCATTCCTAAAAATGAACAAACGAGAAAAGGAACAAAAAACGGCAAACTAATCACTAAAAATGGCATACTATGACAGCATCTCTTCCTTATTTATATCCATCGCAAGACTCATAAAATTTTAGTATTACACAGGGTTTGGTTCTCAATTTACACGCCCCCTTTTCAGGAAAAAGCCTTGCCAGCTGTGTGTTGACTGATCTTTGGCGTTGACCGTGGAGCAGCTTATCTACTATTGAAATTTGAACAAATATTCAAATGATTATAACTTTCTTCAAATATGACGAATTTTCAATCTGAAAGCAGATTTGGAGTTTTGTGAAGAGCTTCTTTCTAATCAGTATACTGAAATTACAAAAGTTATAAGAAATAACAAATTTAGATCAAATAACGAGGAAAATTCGAGACGAGCACGAGTTTTTACACTTTCCGAAGCAATAACTTGCTTCATTTTCGTCAAATTCAAAAAGTTGATACGTCATACAAAACTAGAAGATTTTCTCTATCAAAAACGGTTGCTAAAGCAGCTTTATACGTCCAGTATTTAAAAAATGGCCACGTTGAGGATTTTTGCAAAATTAACGAGGAAAATTTGATGAGTGCGAGTTTTTTCACTTTCTAGAAGCCATAACTCCGTTCAAAATTATCCAATCCGAAAGAAAATACGCTGTCATAATACGAAGATTTTGCTCTTTCCCGAATTCGAAATTGCTAATACGTCTACTATTTAAAAAATGGCCACGTTGAGGATTTTTGCCCGAGTACCGCCGAAAGGTACTTTTTCGCTACATTAGCACTATCCCAACGACTATAGCTCCTTGCAGGAGCGATTACATACTGAAGTAGGAGCAGATTCAAAATCCTCGTGCTTTTCTCTCTGCAAAAAGTGTAAAATTGTTTAGCGGGTCTCAACTTCCAAAGGTTATAGGTTCAGGAATTTGACGCTGAAAGCTGCGTTTCTTGTTGAATGGTGTACCTCTCCCTGTAATTTTACATGAACCCTTTCAGAATCCTTCTGATTCTTCCTGAAAGGAGATTCTTTCTCCAGAGAGCCGTAGCTGAAGTGCGCGCAACCAACTGGGCCCACTCTGGGATGCGCCGTGTGCTTCACATCCCTTCGGGATTCGAGGACTCACTTGAAAGATAAAATATCCCTTGGAAAACGTGCGAATTTCGGATTCTTTAACTTGTGTGGTGATGAAACACTGAAGTAACTAAGAATTGCTAAGCGGACACCTCTAAATCACGAAGATTTTGTGTGGACGGAATCAATTGTTATTGGAAATACTCTGGCCTGGTATCGATTCGATCCTTGATGTTTGTCCTCCGACGATGATCCTACTGTATCAATCTGGCCCGATCTCTTCCCAGCGGGCCAATACGACCCCCTCTGTGACCTGTCGAGGATTCCTCAACGCACGCTTGACCCTGGGTGGGGGTCAAGCGGCGGCGCGCACTTGCTTGCTGACGCTCTCTCGAAGCGAGATAGGATTATAATTGAACAATTGCCAGCTTTCCACGATGTCAAGTAACTGCCCTCACGCACATCCATGAGCTGTTACATCGGATTTTCCGAACTCTGGCTCTATGATTTATTCGGAAGTTAGGCTGTCTGAAGGAGACGAATCTTACATTTTTATTACAGGTGGTTATTATTGTGCAATTTTGTCGTGTGAATTAAATTTGCTAATTTTAATATTGTAGGTGACGAGGCTCCATCCTAGAAGCAGCATTTCGAAAAGTTCTCAGTCCAGGAAGCAAGCGATTGTTTCAACGTTGTTTGTGAACTCGTTAAAACCGTTCTGCACCGCTCAAGTAATGCCATGTTTTTTTATTATTGGTATAAATACACTAACAATGACTAACACGGTATTAATAATTTGTTTGTCAGCGATTATCAGCTGTTCTTATATAATATGCAGCTCATATGCCAATAACAACTGAAAAAATGGTGGTGGATGTGGTTATCAAGAATTAAAGCGAGGGATTACGATAAGATGGACTGGGTTCATAGTGGAAGTGGAGATGCTGAATAATGCCCCAGTGGCGAAAAAAGCAAAGAAATCCGTCAAGAAGGCGCAAAATGGGACCCTTTCTTTGCCCGTTGACCTCCGATAATGGACGAGCTAGCAACCAATAAGAGGTCTTTGCACATGTTAAACCGATAGCCACCATCATACCAGCAAAGGCCATGCTTTGATTGGTAACGCGTTCCATGGGAAAGTTATAGGATACGCACTCAAAGCGGAATACCTCATCAAAATGATAATCGAAGGGCGCTGCTGCTGGGGAGCTCAGAAAGGAATGGCAAGCCCAGTACGCTGCAGCTAGCGCACCTTTGGCCACAAAAACGCCACATTTCGCTTCCTTCGGCCCCTGACTACTGCTTCCACTGGTGCATGTACTTCCACGCTGCACACACACTTTATCGTAATCTCTCGCTTCAGGCATCGGAACGTTAGTAAAGGTTTCACTTTACGAGCTCGCTGACATAAGAAGGACATAAAACAACACCGATTCTGAGGTTTTCTTTTATTGTAAAGGAGAGTTTGAGGACCTGAAATACACATTCACTAGACTAACAGAGTGATAGTGAAATCTACGACCAGTGGACAGCCTTAGCGTGAAGAATATGATTCCAGGGGCATTTTTTCATAGGGTTTGAAACAGGTCTGAAAAGAGGATGTGCAGCAAAAATCATGTTTTCTTGGCTTTTGGGAGCAGGGTGAATATTGCTTGAGGATTCCTCAACGGCACGTCGAGGATTTTCGCCTGATCCTTTACGTTCTCGCGCGCGGATATTCACTCTCGCCACCCGCGAGCCGTCTGTGCTCTCCGCGCGTACATTCACTATCGGCTCTACTCTCGCACAGCAGAGAGCGATGGTGAGGAAACACAAACCATGTTTCATTTTCGCTGAACGGTTTTAGCAGTACCAAAAAAAGCATAAGGTACTGTTAATGGTTCGATCCCCCGTGGCGACTAAATTTTGCATTTGGGTTGGCGCCTACGGTTTGGTGCCAAATCGCGCTAAATGTCAAAATCAGATGTCATATTCATCGTCAGGACCATTTTGAAGCCAACAAGTGGCCGCCAACCTTGATTGCAAAATTTAGTCGCCGCGGGGGATCGAACCATCAAGGGTATCATTCACCACTTTTTGGTACTACTAAAACCGTTCAGCGAAAACGAAACATGGTTTTGTGGTCATTACATGCGTCCCTACAGCACACACGAAACCGCTTCGCTTTTATTAATCTTAACTTGTTCGCGGCTTGCTCGGAAAGACCTTCCTTGTTAGATCCGCCTAGGTGTCTGTTTGTGTCCAGAACGTGGGATTTTCGAAGGCTTGTTTTGACGGAAACTGAATTTTGATGCATTGATCTTTGTCACGCTGCAATTGGTGATCACGTTTCGCATCCATGTGGATAAGGAATGCAACAGAATTTCTTGCTCCTTTCCTTAGAGTGCCTTATAAAATTAAGGTGTGATAACGCTTTTAAGGTCACTGCACTGACTCTTCAAAATTCTCAGTGCAGCAAAGCCTTGCGACGTGCTCGTGCCACCGCTGTTCTGCTTTGTACTCAGATCGATGGCATCAACATCTTTCACATCCCATGCCTTCATTCATCTCGCAATGGTTACTGAAAGAGCGATCGCTTCGAGACAAATGAGAACCTACGAAAAATGCGATGGTAGAATCGGATATTTCATGGCTGTAACGCAGCTATCGGTAAAAATAATTATTCTTTGCAGTTTTGAGGCCATTCTAGTTTTCAAACCACCAACACTAACATGCTTCTGTGCTTTTCAGGTCATTTTTGCCCTGTCGGTCGCTCTCTATAGTATGCACAAGTACAGCTTCCGTGATGCAACATTCTACTGCTCTGCAGCCACACCAACTACAATGGATGATGTGACATCGACTAGCTATCTGATTGTGGTGATGGAAGCTGTTATTCTGATCATGTTTGTAGTGGTCTACATAGTGAACATGAGGAGAGAAAAAAGGTGAATAGGTTTTAGTAAGGTGCATCCCGCAGTAGAGACAGGCTTGGGTACAGAAAAGTATCGCCATTATGTACACACAGAAGCTACTGGCCGTTTTTTTTGGGGGGCCCACGGGGTCATACCCTATCTGCCATTTGGAATTTTTTACGACCCCCTTCCCCCAAGTGGATTTCATACGACCCCGCCTCGCACACATTGAGCGCATCCACCATCGTCGTCTCTATAGTATTCAAAACGTACCGGTCTCGCCCTAAAGAATTTGGGCACCACTGGATCACTTTTTTAGATTTGAACTCGGCTCGTGCAATTGTGCACTTGCCCAAACCATCTTGGAAAAACCCCTTGTTTTCTCAAGAACAAGCAGCATATTTCTTTTTGCTTCCAACATTGGGTCATCGTTTCACATTGTGCACTCAACTCAATAATTGCGGTGCCTAATAGATTGAATCTGTACTCCTAATCATTAGTCTCTTGCAGCAAGGTTGTGACTCGGCGCATCCTTGAGTATATACAGGGGGGGGGCCAAAAAAAAAAGACATTTTGCCTATGTCGGACTTCGGCTCTTTTTTCTTCGCAGAGATTGCTGTCGTTGACGGGAGTTCCTCAGCAGAGTATTCCCTAAGTGTTCCTCTATTAGTGTACGCAGGCTCTCCTTCACTGCCCTCACCGTCTTCAGAATATGACGTCATCTGTCACCGTCGTCAGGCTCAAGGAGGTCTACCGTAAGAGCTTCAGCCTGAAGCTCTTACGCAATTTCGTGAATCGATTTAATGTTGGATAGTTTTCTAGAGGCATTAGCTACCACTGTGCAAATCCCCTCGGAACTAGCTTTCCAGTAAGGGTCGTTATGGTACACGATCCTTCGAAGACCCCATTGAGATCGACCAGTGCACCATGTTTCCAGGGCTAATTCTTCTGATGCCGTCCACGTACGTGGCCACTATGAAGATTTTCTTATAGAATGGAATGCACTCTTTAATAATAAGTTGGAACCGTTCGGTCTGAGTTGAGTAAAATGTGCTTAAATCCATCTGGAAGTGGAGGCAAAATGTCTTTTTTTTGGCCCCCCCTGTATATAATCCACTTGTCGGCCTTTTTTCGGCGAACAATAGTAATGCACTTTCCATTGGACCGTGATGCTGCTTATATCAACTGCGCCGTTGCTGCCACCTCCGCCTTCTGCAACTGCGGTCGGCCTAGTTTATGCCAAGTCTTCTCATCAATAGTAGACAGCGATGCGCCAGTATCCAATTCAACTGGAATCTTCTTTATATTCACTTCCATCTGTAGCATTCGCGGCGGCTCATCCGCCAACCGGTCTATTCCGCTTTGGACGCGGCATGTAAACAAAATCCGTGAGAAGCAAAAAGATCCAGCATTCTTCACAATATTTTTGACATATCTCTGAGTCGTACAGAAAAAAAACCACCACAAAATCACTCTACATACTCCAGTCTTGCGCTCAAATAGTGTGGTAGACCACTCTAAAGGCATCCCGCGCCTCCAAAGGAATATTTCACGAAAAAAATCATGATTCTATTTCAGCCGTAAATCACTGGCCTGAGACTCATTATCTACGATAAGAATGAAAAAAACACAAATTGCTTTTGTTTTGGTAGAAAGTTCGAAAAATCGAAAGGCTAGTACGCGTTCTCCACGGACGTCTTTCACAAATGCTGGCGACGGGGATGCTTCCACTTGGTTCTTGGAGTGCCTTCACTAGAAACTCTTTCTGGCCTTCTGCTTTATTGCATTCACATCTTACACTTCTACTCCATCCTATTCTATCGATCGATTTGTCTCTACTCTCCGAAATCGCGCGCTTTAACCCGATTCTTTCATTGCGTCGCCTGATACGTAGCCGGCCAAAGGCCAACTTCTTTCCATGCCTCGCCTTTGGCTCCGCCCGAATTACCTTCGATTGTCCATAGAGTGTAGTTTTTGTACGTTTGTTTCTCTTCGGAAACCGAATCTTCATGCGTGAAACTTTGTGTGCTGTTTCCAGTGATCACAACTGACACATTCATGTTCAGAAAGAATGCAAGAATTTTCCGCGAAGGATTCCTTTAACATGCCCGCTCCCGCATGTCCGTGCATATGCTGTACACTCAGATCTATCGAAAGATAGAGAACACTCTCACGTTTTTCTGTAGTTAGGTGAAATTTACCAAATTCGCTATCGAGACAGTCCCCGTAGTCCAAACCTTAATGAAAGAAGTGTCAAACAAAGCGGAGCAGGCTACACACAGAAATCCCGCTGAAGCACCTTGTTTGTTTCCCATCTCTTTAAGTCGGCGCTATAATTGTTCCCATTTCTGAACAGCACAAATAACTCCAAAATAAGTGGTTTTTTTCTGTAGATATTAGGTTGTCTCATAAGTAGTGGCGCATTTTTTCAAACGGAAATTTTTCTTGTGAACCTCTAATGTTTTACAATGTTTCATATACCATTCGATAGGAAATTATCTGCTCTACAAGAAGGTATGTACCCTTTTTTTGATTGTTGCAAATTGTTTGAGTTTTAGGCATGCAAAGTGGGAGGTCCGGACGACGAATTTTCGCCAAACCGACAGCTGACCTAAACTTTATACTTCCCTAGAAGAAATCAATCAATAATGTAACTATAACTTACTCATAACCTCTACTAAACATTCCACATTTAGGTTCCCTAAAAGCTTGTCTCGTTTAATTTTGAGATTTAGTTATTCCAGTGCAACTCGGTGGTTGCCTGCCGGCTTTTGTGGCACTCGATCCTTGGTTGAAGGTGAACAGCAGAAGGTGCCGGAAGTGTTCCTTTTCGTCGACTTGACATACCACCATTTTCTATGCTGAAACTCGACCAGGATTGAAATCAAAACCAAATTCTGCATGCGGGTAAGTAGAGCAGAAGAAACGCTTCCTACAGGTGTATAAAGTAGCGTCAATACTGAGGAATTGGAATGGAAAATATCAGTCTGAAGGAAGCCCTATGGGTTGACAGGCAACCACCGAGTTGCACTGGAATAACTAAATCTCAAAATTAAACGAGACAAGCTTTTAGGGAACCTAAATGTGGAATGTTTAGTAGAGGTTATGAGTAAGTTATAGTTACATTATTGATTGATTTCTTCTAGGGAAGTATAAAGTTTAGGTCAGCTGTCGGTTTGGCAAAAATTCGTCGTCTGAAGCTCCCACTTTGCATGCCTAAAACTCAAACAATTTGCAACAATCAAAAAAAGGGTACATACCTTCTTGTAGAGCAGATAATTTCCTATCGAATGGTATATGAAACATTGTAAAACATTAGAGGTTCACAAGAAAAATTTCCGTTTGAAAAAATGCGCCACTACTTATGAGACAACCTAATATAGTTTCAATTCAGCCATCTTATCGTATATTTTATAAGAATTACTAATTGCAGTGCGGCTGTACAACCTATGCTGTAAGTATCAAACCAGGGGAGAACCTGGTCGTACTTCGGCTGCTTATGCCGATGGTCCTCCTCCATTTTGTGATTTATTCTTGCTTCATGACGGCGTGTGCTATTGCTGCGTCCATACGATACCTTTTCAGTTCTGGATCCGCGTTCAGAGCCTATATAGCAGCTGTTTATGTGAGTGATTTTCTCGAATACCTCGGAGGCAGAGGCCGCCACATTAAAGGCCGATGTCATAGTTTGCGAATCGAGCGATTCGCTAGCGAATCGCTAGATCCGAGCGTTGCGCCAGCGAATCGAACGTTGCACCAGCGAATCGAACTTTGCGCCAGCGAGTCGAACGATGTACCAGCGAGTCGAACTAGGTACCAGCGACTCAATAGTGGCGGGACCCAACGTTTAAAGGAAGCCCGCCACTTTCAAACAGTGTCACGTGACAGTGGACGCTGTTTGAAAGTGAAAGTGGCGGGCTTCCTTTAAACGTTGGGTCCCGCCACTATTGAGTCGCTGGTACCTAGTTCGACTCGCTGGTACATCGTTCGACTCGCTGGCGCAAAGTTCGATTCGCTGGTGCAACGTTCGATTCGCTGGCGCAACGCTCGATCAGCGATTCTATAATATGCATCGCCGTTTATGCACATCAGTACTTTGCTCCCCCATGAACCGACTTCCGTTAGTTTCATTAATCCGCAGAATGTGGTATGTCGACAGCTTCAATTTCAACACAAACAATCAGATTCTAATAATCTAATCTAGATAAGCCTACCTACTGAACAAGTAATCATCAATTACGAAATTTGCATGCAGTTTGCGCTTCAGACTTCGAGTTTCTTTGGCAATCAAAAACAAACCTATTATCGGAAAATTTTCCTAATCAACACGTCTAGTAGCTCGCAGAAATACGTACGAAACCAAGCTAAACACTTATTGGACCTATGAACCGTAGTAACAAGAACTAAAACAACAACAACTAGAACAAAACTTGAAAAATTTATAATTGGTATAGGGAGAACGAAAGCTCCCGCGTCCTTTCACTCGCATGCAATGTGGTCGCCGTAGGGAATCACGAATTCCCCTATGAGATTAAGCATCGCCGATATGCGCGCGCGCAATACCGGCCAATGAACAGACTGTGAACAAAACGCCGAAATCGGCGCGGCGTCCAGTGTAAAAGACGAAGAAATTTGTGATTTTGAAAAGAACTGAAACAACATATATATTAGTTTAGGCGCTGATTCGTGTTCGCTTCACCATCGACTCGATGGCGAAACGAATTTAGACGGCTGTAACAAAACTGCTGACGTACGCGTCGAAAAGTTCTTGCTTCTTAAATTTATTTATTTATTTCATTACGTTGCATAAGGCACTAGTGGAAACATATTAGGTACCGGATATCTTAGTGTCGTTTTTTCACCGCGAGTTTCGGACCACCAATATTTTAATTCAGAATCCGGGGAGTGAAACGGCATATCCATCGAATGACTCATTAGCCCTTTCCCATTTACCAGTATGAGTGGAAACCTCGTACGATTAAAGCTAGGAATTTTTTGAGTCGAAAAAGAGAGGTAGGTCGTTTTGACATCATCTGACAAATCATCCCTCTCACTTGCTAAAAAGTTAGGCCTGGACAAAAGAAGTATACAGTTAGTTAGAGTAGGGTCTGCACTGTATGGTGGAAAAGTTAAAACTTACCAGCTCAACTGGACAATTTTTCCCGGAGTCTTTTTTGCCACATAGGGTCAAAAACGCACCCTTTTTGAGCACACGTGAGTAGCAGATGAGCACATTTATTAGAATTTCTTGTGCAATCAACTTCGTTGAAGCGTTTGTGCATCATCGATCAGTCACTGCTAAAGTGTCCTACCATTTCAGCACAAGACTGGTGCAGCCCCGTCTCGACTGATTTAACTAGGGCCACCTTTTTGACGACGATTGCGGGCATCACTTCAAAGACTTCACTGTCTTTTGAGAAAACTGTGAAAAACCGATGAGCATTTTAAATGGTAGTATTCCCTCCACAAATGCAATGTTGGTTTGGTGGGCGGAAGTTGTAGCTCTCAGCAAGAATTTTGAAGCATTTGGTACACACATGCGAATTTGCACACTGGACCCAGGAATTTTCAAAAAAAAGTATAAAAATTGGGGGAAAGTTAAATTGTGAACCAACAATAGAAAACAATAAGCAACATATTTCGCAGTATTAATGAGCAAAAAGGGCCTTCTGAGATATTGATTTTCCATAGTAATCGGCCCCAAAACTTCCTGAACTCAGAAAAGCGACACTAAGATATCCGGTACCTAATACAATCGAATAATCATTCAAGATTGCATTAAAAACTCATCAGCATCTCAATTGAATGACAAAGGAAAATTCATCACATCATAAAGGAAGTCATGTGTTTGTGTTCGTGTTTTTTAAACACCACAATGTTGTGTTTGATGTTTAAAAAACACTATTCCCAATTTTTAGCGGTGTAAAAAATAAAATTTGGCCCCCTTTTTGTGGGCGCACTATCGGTAAGTTTTCGCCCCCTATAGTTGCTTGCGCCTTGTCGGTGCGAACACGCAGCGTGAACTTTTTGCACATACACGAACGGATGGAGATGTTAGTTATGGGTGGCGGCTGCGGCACTTTTCGAGACAAGTGAAATCTACTGTCAGCACACTTGAAACTAACAATGAAGATTTCTCCTGAGAAGCTCACTGCACTAGAATGTATTTTATGGGAAGAGTCCGTGGAGAGGTAGATACAGGCCTTAAGATATTCACAAGGATGAACCGTGCAGAAAAACATTTGTGGTTGGGGTGGGTCGCCGCCGGTGTCTAACTGGTTGGGGGGGGGCACACGGCAACGTGCACTCGGGGAATCTGTGAGCAGGGGGGGGGGTGTAAAGCAGTCCGCGGGGTGGGAGGAGAGCAGTCACTTGACCATGCGAGAACGTCAATGTTCGATTCACACGATGCTCAACTTGAGAGAGCACCAAGGCGAGCAGAAGTGCCGGCCGCCACGTGATCCCCCCCAAGCATGTCCCTGCGTTGCGCAGTTTCGCCCGATTAGACACGTTCTCTCGCGCGAACATTCACACTCGCATGCTCGAGCCGTCTGCGTCTCCGCCCATACAGCGTGCGTTGAGGATCTCTCAACGTGCCGTTGCGAACTGCGCAACGCAGGGTTGACTCTGCCTCCAACGCCACCCTTCGCAGCGCGATCGCTTGCCCAACGTTGTCATGGACGTTGCTGAATCCGTGGAATGTGCAGAATTGCACATGACTTCATAGGTGGGCACCGTTAGGCCATGTCACAGTTTGCGAATCGAGCGATTTGCTAGCGAATCGCTGGATCCGAGCGTTGCGCCAGCGAATCGAACTTTGCGCCAGCGAAGTCGAACGATGTACCAGCGAGTCGACACTGTTTGAAAGTGGCGGGACCAACGTTCGAAGGAAGTTCCACTTTAAAGGACCACACTGTTTGAAAATGGCGGGCCTTCCTTTAAACGCCAACCGAACAGTGTTGAATCGCTGGTACATACATATTTCGACTCGCTGGTATATATAATTCGATTCGCTGGCGCAATGCTTGGATCGAACGATTCGCTAGGAATCGCTCGATTCGCAAAATATGACAGTCAGCCTAGAGGGCAGCGCGTGTCCCGCACATGGCGCTGCACCTCTTATCGGTAATGGAAGTACTCGTAGCCTGAAATCCGTCTCGCGTCGCGTTTGAGTGCTGAATAAGGAAACCGTTACATGAAACAATCTCGAGTTGTCCCGTTGCTTCCTCTTTTAGTTCCTCAGTTGCCACTACTGATTAGATTGTGTTGTCTATGTATGTGAGAAAGTGCTAAACAAAAAACGGAATCTAATTAAATGTCTCGTTTTTTGTGACGCCGTAAAACTAACGAACGACGTTTAACTCCCACAATCTAAATGAACTGCGGTTTGTGGTGTTACAGAAAACGATACCCCTTAGGCCCCTAGCCTCATGAGCATAGCAAAAAGAACGGAACATAAGCGTTAGTTTCGATAATACTAATCCTACACACAAAACAATCACTCTTTCCGTGGAAGATTCCTTTAAGGTATCGTTTTCTGTGGTAATGAGGGCGGAGCTTTTTCGTGAAAGATTCCTTTAAGGCAGTGATCACATCGCGCGTTTTTCATTTTGAGGCCGTGTGGGGACCGGCGCGATTTTGCAGTGCGTTTCCGAATAGCCTAAATACCGTGTCTTGATCTGAAATTACGGCCAATTTTTGTATTCGACAAAGCTTTTTCAATGAACTTCCAATGTCTATCCTACGGGAGTAACATAATGGGAAGCAGACCAAATGACGTGTTAATGCCATGAAAAGGCAATTTGACTTACTTTCCCGCTGCATGTACGAAACTTCTTTGAACGTGGCTGTTCAAGTACAATCACATATGATAGCCATACTCACAAATGGTTCCTATTCACACTCCTATCACATTTCCTCTCTGTGTGTTGCCCGGTAATGCAAAGAACATGAAGAGGTGAACTGGAAATTTCGTAGTAAATTTATTAAGTAAGAAAAGCTCTGCCGGATACTCCCAACACTTTGTCATGTCTGTTACCCGAAGTGTTCTTTATAATTATTTTGATGCATGGATTACACAAGGGACGCGGAAGTGTGTAGTGGCAAGTGGCCACGCTTACCACGCGATCGGTCCTGGGTCGTGAGTCGCCCGGGCCAACCAAGCCTTCCATCCCTCCGGGGTCGGTTAATTGGTACCAGACTTGTCTGGGAGGATAAAAACACTGACTTGTACATCGGCTGGCCCCCGCAAGTCATTGTATAGGCCACATCGCATTCAAACGCCACTGCGAATGTACAAATGGAAGTAGAATGCGTGCCGCATCCCAAAAGGGATTGATCAACGGCAAATGCTTTATTTTTATTTTTTTTGTCTACAGAATGAGCACAAAAAATTGGACTAAGTCGAGCATGGGCAAAAAAAACAAACATAATGGATATGGCATAGATATCTGTCAAAATGTCCGACGTGTTGCAAAAAGTGCCGTTGCCGCGCTGTCGTCAAGGTGTCAAACAGCCCGATTACGGTGCGCCCACTAAAGCTTCGGCCTGTGCGTTTATCACCTCCTACAATTTGTTTGTTTTCGATGCAATCCTTCCAAATACTAATAAACAAAAACAAATTGGACTCAAACAAAACGTGTCCTGTTTCGTTAGCAAATAAACTGTATCAAAAAAAAAGTTCATTGAAGCTAGTGCCACCACTGCCTCAAAGTAAATATGCTGCTGGAAGCATGATTATTTATTGATCCATTTTTCATAGGCTCGAGGGTTTCATAAAAAACCCAGGGGCTTAATATTTATATTTAGGCCTTTTTTCGATCCATGACATTTCCAGATTGTGCCCATTTATACACGGTCTCTTCTCCTTTGCTGTTGTGGTGGATAGTGAAGCATCATCGCAAAACCCGTGAAGAACAACTCAATCACATGTCAGTCAAACCGAAGGATGAAAAGGATATTTATTTCTCGAGCTATGCAGCTGCATGGAATCGTTAATAAACATATCTACGATTGCAAGTTCTACAAAGAGTGCTTGAAACAAAAGTCGTACAATGGGGATATCACTCGTATAACGCAACATCTTCTCCGACCACTTATATTCTAGATGAGTCACATGTCGAGAAATTGGCTGAATACTAATCCCAAAGGGCTGACATGACCCTCAGCGCTACCCATAGGATCTGTAACTCGTCTTAGTCAACCCATCACGGTACTACATACTTCTTTCTTCCCCTTCATCCCTACCTAGAACTACGCCTGGTTTTTTCCACAAAAAATATCTGGTTGTGGAGGAGATGGGGTGTGTACAGTAAAGTGCGTTTCACAAGTATTAACTTGACCTCAAACTCCGCGTTTCGAGGATAAGCTACGCAGTTGAGCCTTTTCCCAAAAGATCTTTAAGCAACAGTCCCAGCAGGGTGGGCGTGGTCGGAAACGACTGCAATCCCCTCGGCCGATTCCGACCACGCCCACTTCAGCTCCCTCCCTAGCGGCTTTCCAAGGTGAGTTTTTGTTCAGTCACACTTCCTACGTTCTTGACTAGGGGCTGAACAGCTCCGAAGTGGGAATCGGCCGGAGGATTGCAGCCGTTTCCGACCACGCCCACCCTGCTGGGACTGTTGCTTTAAGGAATTCCTCAGCTCAAATAAGCTCCATATCCAATTTTTGGTAACACCATCTTTCCAAATCTGTTTAACTTTTTAATTTTTTGCAGTCCGACTTATATATTATGTGTTCCCAACCTGAAGTGTGCGCACTTTAATTAAATACGAGAGTTATCACGATAACTCCTGTGGAGAAGATAAGGAAAGTTGCGTACTGGATTGGATAGGGGTTCTGTCAAATGTGCGCGCGAGGAATTTCATCCATCACATTAAAGGAATCTTGCGCGGAAAATTCTTGCACTCTTTCCTAACATGAATATGTCAGTTGTGATCACTGGAAATAGCACACAAAGTTTCACGCATGAAGATTCGGTTTCTGAAGAGAAACAAACGTACAAAAACTACACGTTATGGACCATCGAAGGACCAGGAGGCAGAGCCAGGCGAGGCATGGAAAGAAGACGGCGTTTGGCCGGCTACGTACCAGGCGACGCAATGAGAGAATCGGGTTAAAGCGCGCGATTTCGGAGAGTGGAGACAAATCGATCGATGGAATAGGATGGAGTAGAAGTGTAAGATGTGAATGCAACGAAGCAGAAGGCCAGAAAGAGCTTCTAGTGAATGCACTCCAA
>MU902086.1:0-14684 GCA_036418205.1 Ostertagia ostertagi | reverse complement strand
AAATAGCGCCCATTTTGTTGTAGCCATTCTGGAGAAGACGAAAAATGACACAGTCACCAACGCAAAACATCCTGCTTGCAGACATCCCTGAACAAACAGTATACCTGCTCAGAAGTCTTCAAATTTGGAAAGGTATCTTTGGGACATTTTGAAGAAACTCATTACACGCTAAGTTCACGCAAAGGCTAAGCCAAGGAGTTGCAAGACTTCTGGGAGAAGTTAAATTTGCTCACCGCACCCTCGACTCTTCCCAACCACTCCCTTTAGCATGCCCGGGATGTGGTCTACCAATGACGCCATAAAAATTTCATTGCCTCACAGCCATCGTGATCATTGCTTCCAAGAGAGACCCAAATCTTTGTTTAAAGGCAAACCCCGGGATTAGCCCGACTAGTAGGAGGGATACCACGAGGGAAATTGTAAGGTCCGTACTAACTAGATCACTCCAGCTTCGTCGCAAAAATTGCGCGGTTAGGGCGCTAATCCTTACGGGCCTGCAACCATCGACCCCTTTCCAACGCTTCCCACCCACCGCGAGAGGTGGTGAGATCAGCGTGCATTGATGTAGAGATCAGCGTGCTCTCTCAAACGACGTGCTCTCTCGCGTATTTTGTCTTCTTTGACCGCCCTTTCTCGCCATCGTACCACATCCGACCCTACTGAAGGTTAAGGCCTTAATTTCAGCGTTCCCAAAGATTTCTCTTGCTTTCCTTTCCACTTTCAGGTCGTTCCGCAGCTAAGCTATCACCACGAAGCGCTGATAGCACCTGTTTAATCCCGGAGTTTGCCTTTTAAATGAGTGATGGCGCCGATTACAACACTATTGCACATGTATTCCTCGCAGCACTCCTGAAACGAAATTACCTGCATGTAGAGCTTGATGTTCTTGTTAAGCAGTACAGAATCCGGAGCTCCAAGAGAGGATTTGGACAATTTCTGAAAATACCAAGGTCTCGAATTCTTAGTCAAAGGATCTATGTTGCTATGAGTCATTTTGGTGGAACTGTTTCTTCCAACTTCGGAAGGGAAAGGAACAGAGATGGGGAACCAATTCCGTCCTGCGAAAATGGGAGCAGGCGACTATTTCTTCCTCCAAGCATCAATTAAAAGTGAAAATCTTTATCGAGGTTCAAAATGCATTGGGAACTCGACAGCGAGATGCTCTTCCTCAGCATTATAATTGGACCTGATCGGATCCAATTTCAGACGAGTTTGGGTGGAATAAAATCGAAGGAAGTACAAAGCAGTCACCTTAACTTTGTTGACGTTTTGGATGATTGCAAAAAAAGCAATTGTGTCGATGAAGATCACTGCAGCACAAAGAACTGCGCAGTACAAGAAGGCAACGTAAAAAGCAATGAAGGCGCTGCATTCAGTTTGAGAATATATCCAGAGGAATGAGTGGGCGTCAAAAAAGAAATCGCAATCTGAAATCTACTCATTTATTTGTTTATTTATTTCTAAGCGTGGATCGGCGTAGAATGGATCAACAAAGAGAACCTCTTTGCTCAATTGCACCAAATGAAAAAAGTAGTATCAGGCTGTCCCGCAATGATGTTTAACTGAGCTATAACTATGGGAAGCTTTCGTAATGGGGAATTTTGAAAATATTGGGTATATTCTTTTCAATTGCGCATTCACTCCATGAGACAAGCAAAGGAAGCCCGTTCCAAGCTATCGCCTGAATTGCGTTCGATATGGTATCCCTTAATCTCTCAAAACTTTAAGGCTCTCCGCATTTGCTTTCACTACGTATTCCTTCTGATGATTAGGTCGCAGAGGTTCATCGCTCATCGATCTCGCAGAACCCCAACATCCCGGCCTGAAATGCCTCCTAACAGTGAAGAAATTGTAAGAAGTCCATCCAGGAGATCCGGTCGACAAACTGCACCATTGAAGTATGACATCTCTCTGATCTGAGGCGTTCTCTAGAATGTATAGGGCCCAGCTTGGGCTGAAATGAGCATGCTCCGAATGGGAGCACAAGGGAAGAGTTCCCTCATTGCATCGTAGTTTCGGCCGATGTTTCGTAAAGTCTCGCAAAGTGGACTTCACGTCATCCACCGTTTGATTCAGACTTCACATTTCCATTTTTCACCTCCTTCAGAGCCATCTTCGTGGAAAGAAATTCGATAACAACACAGCTTCAAATCCACTTTATCCGATAGCTCATTCAGCATTCACTTTATTCCAGGATGAGAGATATGGAAGTTTTTTTAATCATTGTTACCAATGAACCATGTGTTTGAATTAATTCTCATTGACTTTTTGCGATAATTTGCTTAACTAAAGTTTTGTAAAAAAATTGCGTAAGAAATCCACTAAAAATTGGCACATCTTAATAGAAACACTATTGCACCAATTTGGGGCTGCGACTTTGTTTCGAACACTAGTGTCACATAACTTCAAACTTTCATCCTGAAATCCCCGCCGGGGTTGAGACGTTCGCTAGTGCATAACCCTTCCCATTTTCTGCAGTCATGCCGGTTTTCTCAGACACCAGACAGATTCGGTTTTGTAGACAGGAAACTAGCAAAAACAACTAAGTTATCGTGGGATTCTTGTAGCCACTGTAGCACACTCATAACTGTCACACGGAGTTCATCATCACGACAATCAACGGAGCAACTTTTTGTACACAGTTTGGTCCTTCCAGGTTCAGATGTATAACAGTGGCCAGTTATTGACCAGATCGTCATCATGTTTCCAGAAAGTATGACGTTTTTGCTAGGGGATATACAAAAAGCAGCAGGTTATGAAAGCCGTACCTAGAAAAAAAGGTATGCCGTGGACACAGCAGAGCATCCAAAATGCCACCAGAATTTGCTTGGTTCGACTCGTCGAGAACGTAGAACTGCAAAGAAGAAAACTAGCCTAGTTAAACTTACTTTTCTTTTCCATCTGCCAAAGAAAAAGGCATCCAAAAATGTACAAAATTCACGTATTCAACGGAAGCTCCATGAAACCTATTCGGTTGATGCATAATTATTGCGGCTTTTTTCAACAAATTTTATTCAGAGAAAACGATAAAAGATATATAACAAAAACACGTTCAAACTACTATTCCGGAATTATGGAACGAATCCGGGTCAAAACCTTTTCCGTTGGCTTGGCATTAGGTCGATTCCACGTCTGGAGAACTCACGGTTCTTGGAGAAGATCTGCGCTCTAACATCGGCCTCCAAGTAAAGCTCGTCGTAAATTTTATTCGTTTACCGGTTTTTTCAGCGACGGATCGAAGTGGTAGTCCATAGGAGCTTCAGCCGGTAAATATGGCTTCTGACTTGCTGACTGTTCCCTCGCCGAAAAGCTGCAGCAGAGCAAAATGGCTCTGCAGCCTTCCAATCCTTCCCGAAGTGGTAGAGCATATGTAGCGAATGTGAGGATAATTTTGATAAGCTTTTCTGTTAAGGGGGGGGGGGAGAAGAATATTCCCATGAAAGAATAATAAACAAATGCTAATCTTTTCAAAAAGAAGAAGTTTCTTCTTTTTTTTCAGTTTTTCCTTTTTCAGCAGTTTTTCAATCATTCTATTTGTAGGAGTTACTGATGGTTCCAATTATGAATATGACATTCATTGTTCATGCTAACTACATTTTGCGCGAGCCGAATTTTGGAACGTCAACTCGAAATGCAAAAATTTGTCACCACGAGGAATCGAACTAGGGACCTCCTTTTCTGGTATTCAGAGGGCCGTTCAGGAAAAATTGAACATGGTTCTGTGGTTCCCGCATCTGCCCCTATATCATGCAAAAGACCGTTTTCAAAAAGCTTGTCACGCCCTGAAAGACCTTCCTGGTTAGATCCTTTTCACTTTTCTGCAAATTTCACCCCGGACGACTCTTGTTCTCAGATCGAAGTGAAGTCTTGTCTTACTCTGCCCATGCCGACATCAATGCGATCACGCTAACCTATGCCGCCATTTACTGTCTATCAAAAGCAAAGAACACGGTAGTGGTGGCGGCAGCAAATTTTGGTGCGCGTTACTACGGGGCGATTTAGCAGAAGATTCAAATCACGTCTCAGTGAACTCAGGGGTCTGTCCCACCAATGACATCTAATGGGACTATAAATACCGCTTCGCTCTCAAACCATCGTGTTCATGGTCCGTAAGCCTATAGAATTGCTCAGAGATCCTGAAGCCTTGCACAATTTTTTTTTTCAAATCGGAAAACATAATTCGTGGAACGTTCACGCAAAACCACTAATTCAATAATCATCGGTCAATAATTGACGCACTTGTACATTACTGGAGAAGAAATGGCCAGAAGTCGATTGAGAGCCGTTTGCAATTGGCCGTAAACCGAACCAAACCAGAATATCACGGTGAGCTGTCCCATTCTCTCACCGAAGTACGAATGTGTTATCGTTTCAGAGAAGCCACTGAAGTGAACAAAGAAAATGCGTGTGATTTTGTAAAGAAAAGAAGTTACCGTTTTTGGTGGAGGGAATACTCTTTCGGAATTTCTTTCACTCCTGTTTGGAATAAGGGCGCTTATTTTCGATGCTCTCACAGCTGCATAGCGTCCCGAAGGAATCAAATTGAGTATTTGTGTACACATACAGCTTTAGCTAAATTCAGGCAATTTGCAATGTTGAGGCGGGTGCCTTTTTGACCGGACGGGCCTCTAGGATTCCTTTGTGGTTACAGTTTTACGGTTTCTGGTCGCGATATACTGGGTGGCAAAACCTGAGGAAAATCCTGACAGCGCTGAAGCAACCATAGCAAGGCTTCTTGTAGGCACTAAATCGTGATGGGCTGCGAAAAATCAGCGGCCGAAGAAATACGAGGGCCGTTTACTAAACTTTGGGTAGGGTAACAAAAATTCCTTCGAATGACAGATAAAAATTTAGAGGGTTATCGCCTCCCTTTGTTTGTGGAAAGAGAGCACACAGCTCGAATTTTGATTACTATCCGGAAACTCACAATAAGGAAGCCGGAGCAGCCCAAAAGGAGAAAATGACGAGCACTCCAACGTCAGCGAACAAATGTGATGCGCATATATAGCCGAAAGCGTTGTGGAAGGAAGGAGTGCGATAAGATGAGCACGATAGCCGAGATATTCAGCACAATTCCAATAACGCCGACCTGAAAATGAGTCGAAAGGTTTAGCAAGCTGTGGCAGAGGAGGGAATGTGAATTTACTCCTGAATCCTAACTTGTTTGAAAATTCCTCACTGCAATCAAATGCTTTGCACTACCAGATGCAGCTGAGTTTCCTAAGTATAACCCATAACCCGAATGATACAGCGTGTCTTTGTTCTGGGTCACAGCTAACAAAGGGGAGGGTGTGGGGCAGAAGAAGATTTTGCTCTGTCATATTCACTGATTTTTTCGTTGCAGGGATTGGCCGTCCTTGGTACTCTTATAGTGAAATATACCTCAAATCATCCTATAGGCCGGTGTCAGAGTCCGCGATCCGTCGCATGATTCGCTCAAATAGCGATGAATCGCAGACGCTGACATCAACCCTATAGGTGAACGCAAACCCTTCTTCTCTGCTCTCAACGTCTTCGGAATATAACTTCATCTGCAGCCGCGTCATCTCTGAGCTACTCTGACCTACTGTATTCACTCAAACTTGAAGCTCCCACAAAACTCCCTGAATCGAATCTTTGTTGGATAGGTTCCTAGAAAAATTATTTCTGAGTGAGGTTCCTTCCGAAACTCGCTCTTCAGCAAGCGTCGTACGTAATGCAAAGACGCTTCGAGGAACCTCCTTGGAAAACCAGCATCATGTTTCCGCAAGCAATTGGAGCTCTCAAGAAAGTTGAAAGCATTAGATTGATTTGATTGCGCAAAGTGTGATTAAGTCCTTCGAATGTGCGGACAAACTATCCTATTTTAATGACTGTATTTTGTTTCTTTAAAATAGATTGAACGGCGGCTACTAGAAGATGTATTATGTTATACATTGACTTGTTTATCGCTCTAATTTGTTCCTCAGTGAGGTAACGTGCGAGGATTCAGCGTTCATTAATATTTCCACATCGCCTGCATATTAATTAAGACTCTGCAGCAATAGTTACAGCTGTCAAGAAAACAGGATAAGCGGGGAAAAGCAGTGGAAAATCAAGAGAAAACATGAGAAGATTTATGATTCACTCATGAGGCGCTTCACGCTTTCCCTCACACCATCTATGCATTTTGCATTTATGCATGAATGATGTGCAAAGCTCATCGGAGAAGAAAGCCATGACTCCGGCTCTTCCCGTTGTAATAATGGCGGCAACATATACACTCAGAGGCACAGACCGCGATCGGATCCTCAGAGCGTTTCGTCCTTGAGTTTGCGGGGTTTGCAAAGTCGCGGCACTGTCGCGACAAGGCCACTAAGGCATCAATCGCAGCGGCTGCTGCTTTCTCTTGTTCGAAACATGCGCGGTGTCTGCGCTCTCTGCAACTCCCATATTGCCTCTCCCTCCGCCCCGTGCGTCCCCATAGTACTGCAGACGATATCAAAAAAGGAGAGATTTAGACAGGCTTACCAGGGAGGTCTTTCAGACCGTGTCAAGCTTTTAACAAACGGTTTCTTTTGCATGATATAGGGGCACATGCGAGGACCACAGAACCATGGTTCATTTTTCCTGAACGGCCCTCTGAATACCAGAAAAGGGGTCCCTAGTTCGATTCCTCGTGGACAAATTTTTGCATTTCGAGTTGACGTTCCAAAATTCGCGCAAAATGGAGTTAGCATGAATAATTAGTACCATATTCATGATTAGGACCGTCAGTAACCCTACAAAAGACTTTGACTTAAAAATTGGTGTAGAGGTGTGACATCAAGCAGCCCCACTGTGGTGTCACACCTTTTTCACCAGTTTTTTAATCAAAGTCTATTTGTAAGGGTTACTGACGGTCCTAATCATGAGTATGGTACTAATTATTCATGCTAACTCCATTTTGCGCGAATTTTGGAACGTCAACTCGAAATGCAAAAATTTGTCACCACGAGGAATCGAACTAGGGACCCTCCTTTTCTGGTATTCAGAGGGCCGTTCAGGAAAAATTAAACATGGTTCTCTGTGGTTCCCGCATCTGCCCCTATATCATGCAAAAGACCGTTTTCAAAAAGCTTGTCACGCCCTGAAAGACCTTCCTGGTTAGACGTGATCAGACATTCACCTTTACAGCTGGAAATTGGGGATCCGGGTCTATTCGAAAATTCGGATACAGCCCAAGAGATTCTTAAGTCGAAATCCTGATAATCGTCAACGCATATGGCGGCATTGGTCACCGACGCCGAGCAAGACAATGCGGCCATGCCTTACGAGTCTGAGCATTTTTGCCAGAATATAAAGCTCAAACGATAAGAACCAACCAAGGATATGTTGTAGTATTCATCTAATTTTGCCTGGCCATGTTTTGTGCACATATTTTCGATGCTTTCACCAATGGGATGCTCGAAGTGAAATTCTTAGGGTATTTGTCATTTCGAAAGGACAATTCTGGCTTCTTGCTCGGAGCTAGTCCGGCTACAGATACAGATTTTGACAAAATAGAGCTGGATCCATTCCCAGGATCGAGAATGGGAAAATTGAGTTTTACGAGCTTGTTCCGGAGTTCCTCCTTAGTTGGACCAGAAGATTTTTGCCTGATTTGAAGGCGATCAGTAGGGATTTGATACAAACGTTTTTTCCTGCATGGACTGAAGACGGAAGTGGTGTGGTGGCCAGTGGCACTGGCTTGTACATTAATCTGTGCCCGCAAGTCATTGTTTGGGCCAAATCGCATTCAAAATGAAACTACGAAGAAAATGCGGGGCCAAGTGTGAAACGAGACTGAATGCGTTATCCTTTTGTTCTTTGTCCTGCATTTTTAGAAATAGTGAGAATCGGTGGATGGATGTCATGTACTAATTAGGGTCGCCAAAGTAGCGTGAGAGTTTGCTTACGTTCCTCGTTCAATTTACAATCAGAGCCACATAGCAGGCATTTCAGAGCCAGACACAAAAGTTCTAGAGGGTCCTTGTGAATGTTTGTAGAAGAAGTACAAAGCGTGACTTTCACTATCAGCCATCACTGCTCAAGGACGATAATTTCGTCAAGCGATCTTGATCAGCTACATTGCGATGGAGTTGTCGGAGTCCTCGGGTCAGACACTAAGGTGTTGTGATGAGTCTAGCAGTGAACTTACTATCTACGCACAGATATTTTCACCACCGATGGTGAAAGAAGAAGCAAGATAACTTAGTGAAGAAGAATTCCTCAACAAGCAAGAACATATAGTAAACATCTTTTGCGCTAAAGGAAAGGAATAGGATTTGCTTATTAACAATAGGATTTGTTTGGAACGCCAACGATTTTGATTTCAAATGGAGGAGGAAAGTGCAGCACACTTATTTCACATCAGGGGAGGAGGACGTATAAGAGTCGTCCGAGCAGAGGTACGAAGACAGACTGGCCTGTCTCGGAAATCTTGGTTCTCTACAAAACGCGCACTCGAAGTGGGCGTGGTCGATCTCTGTCTAGGCGGATCTCTGGTTAGGTTTACGTGGCTGAGATGAACATTCATTCCAGTAGGTGGAGCGAACACTTCAATCATGAAGGTTCCCGCGGAGTTTGATTTGTGGGTGATCTCGGAGTATACACGTTGATAATGACTTCAGTTTCCGAAAAAAATTATTTGCAGGACGAATAATCGTGAATTCTCCGATGCACGGTTGGCGACAGCTTTCTGCTATCCATGTGAAAATTGGGTGGGATGTTTTGCGGTGCCTTGAAGGTCGTTTTGAGATCTGTAGAAGTCTTCGAGATGGAGGACTTGAAAATATGCTCCAATTTTTCATTTATCCAGATTGTGAAAAGTAGCAGGCTAGGTTTACCGCAGTATACTACAGGCAAGCGTAAACAATCGTTTAGGGAGGGGCATTGCATCCTCACAATAATCTTAATCTCCCAACTCTAGCAAAAAGCTAGCAACGATTAGTATTAGGTTGTCCCATAATTAGTGAATCACTTTATATTTACTGCATGAAAAATCCAAGAATGGTAAAGACGTAAAACACGTTTTGCCAAGTAGCACCCTCATTGTCCTACCTGAGCATTTAGTCAGCACATTTACAAGATGCGTTACATGGCTAGTTCATCAATTTTTCTGAAACCTATTTTTGAGCTTCCCCTCTTCATCACTTCTTATTAGGACCTTTCAGACGCCAAACAACATTGTGGATCAACCAGCAGATAGGTGCAGGTCGCTCAGTCCACGGTGCACCTATGGATTGACTCTATTCCGGGGTTGAATTTATTATTTGAAGATGACCCACACTCCAGGTACCCTTCGACTGGCAATCTCACTGCCCTAGCCAGCGCCACTAAGAATGGAACTGAACAAACTAGTCGCTATTTGCTAGAGCGTATCCAACTTGTTAAGATGGTGGAAATGTAGACAACTCCGTAGAGTCGTTAAGATTTAAAAATATGAAATTTGTTCCTCCCGTGCTCTGTGCCCGAATCAGCTTCAAACACGATCTGACATCGTCATGTTCCTTCTGATCTCTCTTACTTCCTTACAACGATCATCCCAACAGCATGCTCACTGGGATTGTGGACTGGGTGGAGTGTGCCTATCAAAATCCACACATAGGTGGGATAAGGGCGGAAGTGGTGTAGTGACAAGTGGCGCGCTTACCACGCGAGCGGTCCGGGGATCAAATCCTGGGTCGTGAGTCGCCCGGGCCAACCAAGCCTTCCATCCCTCCGGGGTCGGTTAATTGGTACCAGACTTGTCTGGGAGGATAAAACACTGACTTGTACATCGGCTGGCCCCGCAATCAATGCCTTCTTTTTTCCAGAGGTCGTTTGACCCACCTTCCAGAAAACATTCATAAAAAGTTGGAGACTCCCAGGCTAACAGTACTCCCACCTCCGCCGTGTAGCTCTAACCTCGTGCCAAACAAAAGAGACCAGCCTTTGCCTCTAGCTCCTTTGTCAGACAGAAATTTGCGCAGAGAGAACATTTTGCCCGCGAACCGACTTCCGGCATGTCGTCGGTGTGAGGCGTTGCTTGTGAATGGTCAGGGCGAGAGATAACGAATTAAATTCCATATACAGACATAACGTTGTAGATAGACAGAGGGGTACAATTTGGATGAGCAAGGAGCTTTCGAATGAAAACCGAAGGCAATCGAGCTTCATATATACCCAAAGTGATTTCACTATTATGGGTGTAAGCGTACAAATAAACGCAGAGTTCACTTAGGAATGCGAGAGGTAGCTGATTTGAGGAAGCGCAGTAACATTCAAGTCCTACGGGCTTGGGAGGGCGATGGAAGGAAGCTAAAGAGGAACGCCTTTCAGACATGCAACGTTTTTCCAAAACGGTTTTATGCATGATATTGGGACACGTGCATAGAATATAGAAACTACGCTTTATTTTTCTTGAGTGACTTTCGCAACACCGACACAGCGCGGAAGGTTGGTCTATGGTTCTATGGTTCAAACCGTGAATGAAGTTTTGCATTTTCGATGGGGCCCAAAAGGCCCTTCCGTGTTGCCCCAAAATGGTATCCGCGACTATAGATGATGCCATATCACCATCATTACAAATATCAGTAACCCATACGAATAGGTTTTTGTCAAAAAGTGATGTCAAAAAGGTGTTGGCGTTCGAGCTTTTTTTTTACCACATTTTTGGAATCTAAAGAGCCACTCAGGAAAAACGAACCACTATGGTTCTGTGTTTAATGTGTGTGTCCCTACATCATGCAAACTGTTTTGAAAAAGTCGCCACGACCTGGTACACCTTCCTGGTAAGGAAGGGAAAACTTGAGAAAGTGTTTGAACTATACAACGTTGCGTGAGCGTGCGAGGGCGGAAATGGTATTATCACAGCGATGGCGGGACTCGGACGACCTTTACCCCTCTGCCGAGAAAGGGTAGCTCGCTCGATGAGTGCAAATCACGGCTTTTGCCATGACATGATGGGGGAATTACAGTTTTTTTATTGTACAGCAACCACAATCGAATGGCACTCAAAAGTGGAAAGGATGTTCTAGCGCTTATGGTTAGCTAAGGAATGTTTCGGAACATCTGATCTCTGAGGAAGAACATGGGCTGGATGAACGAGAGGGTTGGTTTGGTTGTGCACACTCTGTACGGACTGACAAAGAAACTCAACATCATGATGGGAGTGCGTCACAGATAGCTCTGAGTCCCTCCCTCGTCCTTTTACCCTAGACGTTTTGCTGAATGGTCTGATGGAGAGGCCATTCGAAGTCATCCTCTACGCCGACGACATCGCCCTGATAGCGGATAGCAGAGGTGAAGTTTAGGGCAGGATGTAAAAATGACCTATGCTGGTAGAAGGTGAGCTCCTAACCGTGGAAAAAACTACGCTCATGAGCGTTAAGGATAGACAGCGCCAATCGTCGATGGCCATGGAGAGAGAGCATCGAAAGAACTGGAGGACTTGCAATACATTCTGAAGCGATCTAGCGCTGACGGTTCAGCGGGGTAGCAGAATGGCACGGATCAATAGGTGTGATAAGATGTAGGTTTAGGGGATTTCAATACATAAATAGAATACAATACAGGTGCTGCAGTACACCCCGAATAAAGGGGGTCTGCCCACAGGGTAGGGTCTGCATTCTTATTTACCGGCCAGCAATGCTGAACTGCGTGAAGAATCATGAGGGCGGCTCCATTTCGCTGAAGTGGTATTCTACGATGGGCTTGTGGCCGGATGCGACGGACATGTTGGAATCGAGGAGTCGGAGCGGTTATGCGGCAGCCCACGACCAGCTGGAGGTGCAGAAACAGCCACTGCGTTGCTATGAGCGTGTACCAAGGAGGCACTAGAGTCACCCGATGAGAACGGTTTCAGACTTGGCAGTCCAGGGGAAGCAGCGAAAGAAACCTTGAGCAAAAGATAGAGGGACGTCATTAAGGAGGACCTCACAGAAGTCCGGGCCTCGGCATAAGATGGCGGGCCGCAGATACCTCCACACAGTCGATACCCCCGCGGGGCGCCGAGGCGGGGTTCCAGGCTTCATTACAAAAATCGATGGACTGGTGAGATGCGCGGCGATCAGCAGGTACCATCATTTCGGCGGTCTCTAGGGGTATTGATCTACGTGATCAATCCTGGGGGCATCAAAATTTGTAATCTGACCCTTAAATTCAAATTCAAAATTCCTGGGGGGTTCCCTTTAGCCATATGACCCGACCCCAAAGGTGCGAAGCACATATAAAAGCCTCACTGCACGGTCTTCAGCAAAGGGTGCCTTCTAACGCTCGGCTTTTACAAAGGTTAGCGGGTTACGACATCGTTCATGGCTTATTCTCCCTTAGTTTTTCTTTCTTGTAATCTGAAATGTTGCTTGGACGAATTGTTTCAAAAAGATGCTTCGACTTGCAGGCTCCGAAGAAGGCGAGTGCGCCGAAACGTTAGCCGGATAAATCGTATATCAATCTCGGAAGCTTGAACAGAAGCAATTACAACTGTACATACAATCATGCCGAGATTAATTGAGAGTCGTACATGAAACATTATTGCGATTTTCTAATCTTATACTCAGAAAGGAACTAGGGATATGTGTTTCATCTCAATGCTCATGTCATGGGGGCCTGTCANANGTTNNNCGATATGACTAGAAATCCCTTAAGAAAGGAATTACACAAGGACTGCGCACTAACTTTGAAGACACCCTAATACATTGATATATCCCGATTAGAAACACCCAACGTCATCTAAGACAAGACAGTCATAGTGTAACCTTCTGTGGGCATAGTACCAGCAATTGGCGTTATTCGATTTCAACTCAAAACCTAAAAATTAAAATTGTCTAGAGCTCTGTCCTCAAGAATATTCCGATTCCCTGGGCACGAGTAAACACTCTATTGGTATAAAAATGCGTTGCTTTGGCGTGCCAAAACCTTCCCTAATCAAGCACGTTGGAAGCATTCTGAATTGTTGGATCACAAAGTCACGAAAAGCAGACCATGGCTGAGCAGTGATGAAAAAATCCTGATGAACTTCAGCTTAAGGTGCCAGCTGAATTTACCGGATAGGTACTTCAACGTATTCAAACCAATGTCACCTACCTGTATCACCAGTCGTCCAGTTGATGTTCTAGGGGTCCTCTGACCACTACAGGGGCCGAGTGCAGCAGGCCATGGGTCCCCAAAACTCTGCATACCTGGATGCACCCCCCATTTCTTATCACGAGCACTGCATCATTGACCAGGGTGGAGACGCAGAATCCGGGACTTCTCGCAGGGCTTGCTGCACCCGACCCTAGATGACTACCTGAGACCAAGAGGTTTTGGTGATCCCTTTTTTGGTCAAACGCGCTTTGCTTTTCTATGCGAGGCACCTCCATTTACTCTTAAAAAAACAACAACTGATTTTGACTTGTTTTTGTTTGTTAACTGCTGTTTTTGGCCGCAGTTCGCCTTGCGAATGTTTCACAAGAATGCTGGGTTGTGAACAAAACTTTCGCCCCAGGCGGGACTAGAACCCGCACCTCTCGCTTCCGGGCAAGTACGCTACCGTGCACCATTTCATTCCAACTCCTCAGCTTTTCATGGTATACGTACCATAGCTTCTCAACACTCGCACTTGCCCGGTAAGCAAAAGGTGCGGCTCCGAGTTCCGTCTGTGGCGAAAGTTTTGTTCACAACCCAGCATTCTTGTGGGACGAACAACAACTGCAGCCTACCTTGTGAAGGCACATCCCACGATTCACCACCACCTGGAGCAATCATGCTGCAAGGCGCAGAGGTAGTGCCATTTTTACAGTTCGGAAGGCAAAGGTGCTAGCAGAGTGGTCAACAGAATGGAAGCTTCCAATTGCGCGGCGTCGCGACGATGCACTCTCTAAATGGGCGCAGCCATTTTGCAATTTCACGACTGGAGCTCAATGTTATTGCAGGCCACAGTAATCAGGTGAATTTGAAAGTATTCTCGTTGCAGTGAAAGGCACACAATTTCTAGCCTTCTGAAGAATGAAGTTCATATTCGCAATATTAAAAATTGCGAGAAGGAAAGGGGTTTGGTGGAAACGGAACTGTTCGCGCATTGACTGAAGTTGGATATCATTAGAACGAGCCTGCTCGGCGTTCCTTTAACTTTCAAATTAGAATGACACCCAGATATTCGTCCGCTGCCGTTATGACGTCGCCGTCACGGTGAGTAACGCGGTGAATCGGACGATTCCGTTGACATACCCTCGCCTTCAAATGACCAGAAATTGTGCAATTGCAGAAATTGACGTGGCATTAACGTGGCATCGATTCAAGAACATCTTTGAGCACACGTGATGTCACCTTTTCATCGCTCAAAGATGTTCTTGAATCGATGCCACGTTAATGCCACGTCAATTTCTGCAATTGCACAATTTCTGGTCATTTGAAGGCGAGGGTACACACAAGGTGTTAAGACCTTGTCCGTATAGCTTCCGGTAACAGGACCTGTCGCTCGTTTTGCGATTATCTAGGCAGTGGCTTCTCTGTGTCTCCCTGGTCTATTATACTCCTCACCTCATTCGTTGATTCAATCGCATCAGCGCTCAAATCGCTGACATCAGGTACCTCTGTCTGCCTCTAGCTCTCTGGGAAAGGTAGGGCATTATTTCCACCATTTTCTTTCTCTTATTTTCATGAATACAAGTCGCACCTGTATCATTTATTTTTTACACTAAAAGATAATAGGCCGGAAAATAGGTCGCCAAATGCACCCCAAT
>MU902068.1:0-13952 GCA_036418205.1 Ostertagia ostertagi | reverse complement strand
TCTCTTTTTTTTGGCCACCCCTGTATTATTAGGTGTTTCAGAAAGTTCTGTCGTTTTCCAGCCCCTAATTTTAAATGCACGTATCTCGGCTTGGGCTAAACCTTTCGAGTTGATTAAAAAACCATTTGAAAGCGCGAATCTTGTTCTATAAGAAACCGTTCAACAGGGTACGTTTATTTGGAATGCTGGACCTCTGGAGGCGATGAACTGAGGGAAGGTCGTTTTAGCATCATGTTGGTTTTTGATGTATTTCTCTTCAAGGAAGCTATCGAGATCGTCAGAAGTTTGACAGTAGATAGTTCAAGGGTCTACTAAGTAAGATGTTCGCAGAACCACTCTGAAGTTCAGCTGGTACAACTTGTGAAAGGGTTGGCCGTGCGATGTGCGTTCAAGACACCTTTCAGGGATGTAACTCCTTTATAATGAGGAATGCTGGACCCATGTCCTAGAGTTTTTGATGATTTTTGAATTAGTATAAAGATTGATTCTCCACTGTAACAGTTCCATCTGATACTGAAGAACATGGCCAGCCGCTGGCCCCATGAAAGCTGCCACAACCCTCCTCCAGCACAGTTTAAATTCTGCAAAGTTTGTAGAGCTTCATCGCCGTCGATCTATTCAGCAAACTTTCGTAGACTATAGAGAAGAATCCGCTCTTTATTGTACGTCGCAAATCTGTAGAGAAACGAGTCGCTTTCACCACATAAAACCAGCGACAATTTGATGGACGATGCTTCAAATTGGTGATTTGTCGCGGCACGCCACTATCGAATTTTTTAGACTTTCCAGCTTCTTCCGTATAGCTTGGCTGTACAAACCATATACGCCCACGTTGGGCAGAACCTCCTCTATGGTCTTACGCACAAGTGCTTCAATCAGAACTTTTGGCTAATCGGAGACACCGTCCGATGTCCGACCACTACTCTCATCATATTCAAGGCTCTCGCCTTCCTTACAATAAATTTTTTAACTACTGCTTCTGAGCACATTTATTGCAAATCTAGGCCCAAAGCATCGTTGATATCTTGAACTGATCCCGCCACTTTCAGGTCTATTTAAAGCTAGAAAAAGAAAGTCATGCCAGCTTGCTCCTCGAGTATACTGAATTCAAAGCTTTGAAAAAGCTATAAGAAAATATTTTAGGATAAAGAAATATTTTAGGATAAAGTTGTGCTGAGCATTGGATAGAGCTGGAAAAGTTCTTCAAAATGACATCAACATCAATTGCAGCTTTCCTAGATTTCAAGGGAAATAAAGCATCCAAAAGTGGAATGTCAGAAAACGACAGAACTTTCTGAAACACCTAATAATTTCCCACACAGATCGTAATAACTTCGCTCTGGGAAAAGTTCCACATTTTGGCACACAAACTGTTGGGAGTGTTTGTTTCCAAGTTACGATAAATTCAAGCAGTGTGTGTATGAAAACTGAGACGCGTTCTACTGATACGGTTCATGAACTTTGGTGAAAGTCAGTCCGTACCCTCGTTAAGACACAAAAAAAAAAGAGAAACGATAATAAAAAAACTAAATATTTCGAGGGATTTGTATACAAAAGGGCGCCTTTCACAGCAATCGAAACGTCAAGTAGTTGAAATGACGCAGAACTTATATACTGCAACATTTGCGTAAATTCCGCTTGACTGTCCAGGCTGATATAATAGGAACTGAATTAAGGTAGACTTTGGAAGGTATATTTTTAGATAATCTTTTTCAAACGCACCTGAATGAGCTGTTGTTTTCTGAGTGTCAAAGGAATTGTCACTTGAAGTTCTCTCCAGAGTTCATTACGAGCACGCAGTGCTAATGTTCACTTTCCTCTCACTGAACGGGAGACGACAGTGTTCACAGTGACAACCTGCAATATTGATGTGAGGAGGGCCAACCTTCAGAAATATTTTGTTGTAATGTGAAATGCCATTAAAATTCCCACTTGCACAGCTCAGCAGATTAAATTCTGGCGCACTTGTATACCTATTTGGAAAAGAACATTCAATGGTGTAAAACCGAAAACATCTCTTCTCGAAACCATTTATTGTCAGCACTTCTTCTGACCACTTTTCTCTCTATATTTTAGGAGGTTTTGTTCTTGAGTTGTGAATGGGTGATGTGCATATTCTAGAAGGATGACACACCAACTGCGTGTGATAAGACCTGTGCAACTCCTATAGCAGACGCATATTCCAGCGTCAGTACCATATCCAAGCGCTAGAATCCTAAAGCCCAATGTGCTAAATTACGCTTGAATATACAGCGGTCCAGGGCTGTTATAACTTTTCTTCTACCATGGTCTTCTTAGAAAGTTTTTACTCATATGTTAGTATTAACATTTGCCCAACGGCAAGTGTGTAAATGGAACCTGCGTCGCTCTAGCAGGCGGCAAAAACAAAGAGGTTGTAAGCGATTCATCAGCATTTTATGCGCAATTTGGTGCGTAGCTCGCCAATTCTTCAGTCTTCAAGGTTGGCACCTTTTAGAATTTGCTACATGCTGTACTGATTTTTTGCTTCCTATCCAACAAGCATTGCTTCGAGTAGGTTTAATAAGCGTGCCCAAGACGGCGGAAATTCCCAAGGTATCCGCGAAGCAGCCGTTTCCTAGCACATGGATTTCCCAACGCTACCAGGTAAGCATTCTGTAAGTAATGTCCAAAGGAAGGAAGGAAGGAAAAAGGGAAAAACCCCGCTCTGCACGCTGGGCAAGAGGAAGCGTACCATCGCATTTTAATAAGTCGACCATCACCTCAGTCAGTTGAGCGCGTGCTGCGCAACAGCAGACTCGCGACGCATGGCGTGAACATTAAGTGCCAACTTTCGTGGGGAGACCGCCTCAAATGCAAGCTTGCTTAAACAAACCGAAAAATGTAACGGCCAACGAGCCGCGATAATGTGGAGTCTGACCAGCGGCAGTGTACTCTAGACTACGGTGGACCGATTCAATCTTCGCTGGAGTTCGAAAAACTAAAGCTCATTCAGTGTGTGGTGCCGCCAGTCACGTGTGGCACCAGTTCTACAACTCAAAGATAGCGAACTGTCGCGATACCTGTGATCGTGGCCGGCGAAGAAAGGTCTCGGAAACTGCAAAGATCCGACTTTAGAGTAGAGACTTTACTTTGCGAGTTTCCTCGAGATTGAATCGAAACACAAACCCATGCATCGACGGAACGGCATCTCCAAATTCATCGGGCCTCCAGACAAATGGTAGGTCTTCACAAAGAACTTATAGAGTTTATTACCCTCTTGCAGAATAGCGGATAGGGAGGGGTGACATGATACGAATTGCATTTTGACATTGTGGGATAGGAGCACTTTTTTACATTTTATACTGAAACTGGTGTGTCGTGAGCAGTGATATGTACGATTCTGATAGAGAACTAAAGAGAAAATTTTATTGTAGACTCAATATAGTACTATATAACAATGTATCTCCGAGAAGCTAATTTTGAGAAAAGCAGTCACATCCTCGTGTTTTGCTACCCTTGCGGTCAATTAGACGGCGCTTACCGATCTCGCTATGGTCTCAACATTCAAAAGTTGCTCTAGCGTTTTATCGGAAACAATGTCAAGCTGGGCTGGGCTTGAAAATCACAATTTGAATGGGCCATAGCATAGTAGCCCATTTGACAATGTTATAGCAGTTAGATCGTCGAGTAGTATCATATTCGCTGTGTTAGCGCAAACTTTTTCTTGAGATCTCGTGAGCGCGATCGACTCACATTTTTACTAATATTCACGGCATAAGCAGAGCCAGTCCGCACACTCGGATGGATCCACGGCTTTAGAAAAATATGATAGAAAAAGTTCTTAATTTTAGCAGGGCGATTAATGGACTTGCTGCTGTCGGAAGCAGGGCGCAGTATAGCATAGGTTTGGAGTGCACTTTCCCGGAGCTGGGCTCCGTGATAAATGGTGTACAGTTAACACGGAAAAGAGCCACCATTCGTTCGATTGATTTTCATATCCACCTTTCCAATAAGATTCGAAAGGAAATAAAAGAGAATTGATAGGCGAATCGTCGATGTCGTTGTTCAATTGATCTCGCAGGGGATTTCGCATAGACATGTTTGCATACACATGAGGCTCTTTGAGAGTATGCATTGTACCACAATAGCTGCTTTTCATACCATGAGATTTGCAATAGATCCGAAAAGGTTTCGGACTTTTCGGCAGGTATAAAAACAACGCGCTCAAACGTCTTAATCGTGTTTTTACCACCGCGATCCAGTTTTGGCCAGCGCTTTTTTTTCCCTATATTGTACAATTACCTCGTCGGTTCAGCTCCTACGTATCAGTAGACTTCTCAAACTGGATGAGTCGTTTCCATCGAATAAGGTCTAAAATTGACTCCTAAAACTATTGAAGACAGAATAATTGAATGAGGAAGAATAAAAATCTTCCCCTACCAGTTATTTGTCCTGGCACTGTTCGCTTGCTTAGCAATGCGTATCTTTTCTCCTCTATCATGGATACGCATGGATACAAAACTCGAAGCAATGACCTTTCGCTGCCATGTTTTCTGCTCTGGGACGGTAATAAACTGCTTCGGAGAACGAGTCAGTGAGTGGCCTCTATGTCATAGGTAAACCATGGGATCCACATCACGCGTGCCTAGCCACTCGCTTCATCGGCATCTCCTTCGCAACTCTCCAGTGCTAAGTGGTGTACTGGCAGCAGTGCGATATACTAAGCAGTCACATTAAGGGATCGGATCCGAGTACGGCGTAGACATGGCTGGCAATATGCGAATGTTCGCCTCTTCGGCTACGATCACGTCACAATTTCCTGCTTTCCTCCATCAATGGCCTTTGATGGCCACCTTTGTGATTGGATCCATCACCACGTTATTACCGCTCTTGCTTTTGAGGGGGAGGGCAAAATAATAGCCAAAGTTATTACAAAGATATCACTCACATTATGGAGCTTGTTTTTTGTTAAACATTAGTTATGAACACGATGCCGAATTATGGTTAATTTTCTTTTGTTGCGCGTATGTTCAGTCCTTGAAGTCCTTGAAATTACCTCGAAGTGAATTGCTTACGTCAAAAAAGTTGCTTTGCTGCCCATTATCGAGCGACACTGAATTCTGGTATGATAGAGGGATTTGATTGGTGGCCAATCGATTTTACATAACCATGAAAATGTAGGTGTCAAACAGTGAGGTGGAATGTTTTAGGTTGTACAGAAAGTAGTAGTTCTTCACTTCCGTCTTCATAGCATTATATTCCAGCTCAGAGTCACCGATTTTAGTCATTCAAAAAACTATTGGGAATTTCGCGTCTTGTTTGCGAACTCAAAATATCGAACCGTGGTTGAGCAAAAATCGTGGGCATTTCTCACCTTAGCCTCGGTTTTTGAACCTTTTTCTTCCCGAAAAGGTGTCAAGATGGCTGAAGAAGTGGAACTTGATGAGAGAGATCCTGTTAGTGAAATACTTGAAGCAAGGCTGGATAGGTCGATCCGTTCCATTCCTTGCGAGGTCTTTTGTGTGCATGTCGCTGGTCGACAACATGAAGAACGATTCTCCTTCGCTAGGACACAGATCTTACTGTTGCCGGCACCACGTCGGTGTGATAGATAGTCATTGGTGCAGCATCCAGTCACCTGATTCCAAAAGTTGTGATGCATCATTATTGGACCGACCGCAAAACCATCAGCGTAGTTATTTGTGTTAGTTTTTGTGCCTTTCGAGGTTGATCGGTGGAACATTTATTAAAGCGGCCTAACGTTTCGACAAAATCGTCGTCTTCTGAGGCCTGAATGTGGTTCAAGGTTTAAATTTACGATCTAATCGACCAAGCGCCTCGACTTCTCCAGCGGTTCCGACATTATGCTAAGAACCACAAAGAGAATCCCGAGCAATATGAGAAATAAACTCACCCTGGTTCCACCGTTTGTGCGGAGAAATCCGCTACCACACTTTAGCGTTGACTAGTAGCAAGAGATTCTAGTAGATTTCTTGCGCAAATCCAGAATGCTTCCAAGACCTTTCCTAGCGCAAATTTCCGTCTCATGCGCCAACACCGTGCACTTATTTCGAAATTCAACGCCATGTGCTCTCAACCTTATGCCTTCCAAGAGCTGTTGAACGAGTACCGCGCCTCATGCTAGCCAGATGTTCTTTGATACGAATGGCTAGAACCCTTCCTGTTTCTCCAATATAGGTTGCGTTACAAGCCTGCATTCGATTTGATAAATTACTCCCCTATGCGCACAATCTCCTATTTACCGTATGGACAAATAACACAACCGTCTGACACGCACTGCTTATCATAGAGCCTGTTTCGCACCAGTTGCCGTCCGATGTTTTCGTTGGGAATATTAACCAACTGAACATCGTTCTGCAGCTGTGCTCTTCTAATGCTCCGTTGAATCGCAGTGCTCACTCTGTCAGATATAAATGGCGAACATCAGCGTAGTCCCCACTTAGGAAATTTCTGTTCTAGAAAAAGATTTTGGTGTTAGTCGCTGTTCAGATGTCTAGAGAATCACTTAAAGGAAGCGATTACGATAAGGAATTTTCGCATCGGGGGAGAACCTGCGCCACACGGAGCAATTACTTGGCTGCCAAGGAAGCGATGTGTGGCGCTTCCACGGCGAAAGGTGCTGTGGTTGCTGAGCAGGACCTCCGCAGCACTCCGCCCCCAAAGCGTTCCGCCCACAAGTTTACTTGTTGATTTGGACGAGCTGCGTGCCAGCAGCGGCGCAAATGGAGCATCTCGATTAAAGCGTACTTTGGCATGGTGCCATCAAATGCGTTGCGGTGAACTCGTTCATACGTCCACTTTCTTAGCTGTTACCTGTTCATGAGTTGAAACCAACGGCCAAAAAAGAGGGTCCCGTTTTGCGTTTTCTTGACGGATTTTTCTGCTTTTTTCGCTGCTGGCGTACCATTGAGCACCACCACGTCACACTAAACCCTTCTTGAATTTATCGTAACCGCTTACCTTAATTTCGTTGCAAAAAATCCGGTTATCGTCGAGGATGACGATATGTTCTCGTTAAATATAACGAGTTGTGACGAGATCTCTGAAGAGCGACTTTGCTGCTGCTTCGTCAGGTCATGCGTGCCTATTTGTCCAGTTTTCTTACCTTCCCAAGTACCTTAAAAAGCTCCAGAACCTTTGATGTGTTTGTTCCAGGTTGTGCTTTTAACCATAGTACACTTGCTTCAGATTCTTCTTCTATCGGGTGCTCCTCAGAAGGTTGTCCTCAATAGGAGAACGATGCCCGTAACTCCCTCACTTTATAGAGTTTCTACATTGAAAACTTCGGAGCCATTAAAGCAGTGTGTTGTTGGTGAAATCATAGCTCCTCACAACAATCCTATTGAAAGTTGTCTATAGCATTCTCTTCGAGTTATAAACTCATAGGAGTAAACTTTCGCGAATCGCTGCTCCAAGGTCTTCTATTCAAACCATTAAGAGTGCCAGATTAAATGTACCGCGTCGTTTCAAATAGCAATTTAGGATAGGAAATAATATGGGCTTTTCTTACGTCGATATGCACCAAGACAGAAATACAGAAGGTTAATGAAAATTTCCCAGGAAAATGTCTGATAAAGTAGCACATCGAAACCCGCATTACTTTCCGGTCAACTAATACAAGATCATAAAAATCCATTTGAAGGTATACACCATTGGAAGGTGGGACAGCGTACATCAATGAGGGAAAGATGCTCGCGTGTTTCATGCATTCGACATTTTTACCAACCTCTCTCCCCGCCGACCACCTTTTGGAGTTTTGAGGACAGTTTTAGTAACGTCAAGTTCAGCAACACTGTTGGCACCAGAAAGTAGCACAGAAGGAAATGGGTGTGCATAATTCTAACATCGTTTAAATGATATAATTGACTGATAGCCCTAAAGGGTGCTTTGAAAAGCGAAACGTTTTGTCGATCAAAAGAGAAGGTTTAAGATTTCCAACATTGACGCAGCATGCGAGCAGTGACTATTCTCATCTCAGTCCTGATTGGAGCATATGGAGCTAGCTGGTATCCCATCGACAGCAATACCTGCTCTATTTGGAATTCATTACTACAAGGTTGGTTTGATCCTTAAGGGGTTTTTGGGAAGCACCTTGTGATGGTAAATCTCCTTTTTCATGTCATTCTTAAATAATTAACTTCCTGAAAACTTTTGAAGGGTCTTGCTTCGATCGGCATGAAATGTACGGAAAACATATTCTTCTATATTTTTACAGATCTATAATTTTGAAGCATCATTCTATGAAGCTGAGGACCTGTGTGTGGCGGCAGGGCGGACATTTGGCTTCCATTCATAGCCAGGAAGAAAACGATCTCGTCTACTGTAAGCGCAATTTTTACTATACACGCATTACACGATAGCATAAGCAAAGAAATGAGGGTAAAATATCTTGAAATAAAGGGGAGTAGGGGGGAAAATGACCCGCCAATGCGAAAAAAAGAAAAGGAAAGTCAATTATAATTGGAAAAGAGGCTTTTGGTGGCGGAGAGTGCGTAAAGGAGAAGAAAGGTTAAGGACAGCTTGGTTATTTGAGTTACGAAACGAGAAAACAGAAGAGAAGACCAACACGCAGAAACACTAGACCATTTCATTCGCGGAAGCGATTGCTCCAATGGAATAATTCTTTAGGTTCCGCAAAACAGTAGCCGCGATATCAGTGTACTCCAGCTGGAATTCCCAAAAAAAGTCCAGCCGTGTTTAGATCCAGACACCTTCAATTGAAATAGGAAGATGTGCTCCACAAGTGGTTTATACACAGGGTCAACCCTGCGTTGCGCAAATTCCAAAATTTTTACGACCCCCTTCCTTTTCGGGTGTCGGTACGACCCCCCCCCGTATTAACTATATGTCTTTCACATAATTTAATGCTCATCATTGATGTGTGGGCAGTCACCAACATGGAGAAGTGGTGGACCGTGGTCAATCCGCGCGCTTTGTCTCGCTCAGAGGAGGGAATCGAGGCAACATGAAGTTTTATTCATTAAATAGAAGGAATTTCCAAATTTTTGCGTAAACCAATACATGATTTAATCATAGAGATTTCTACATTCAGAAACTTATCGAGTTCACAAGAACAGAAGGAGCCGTTCAAGACTATATAAACGACTATGCATTATGACTAAAGTAAAAATGGAAGTTTAGACCACTTTCAAAAATGCAATTCTAGATATTTGATAACTGACCCGAAGATCAGATTGAGTCGAGCACCTTGCGAAAAGGAATAGATGTGATTCAAATTGCACTTATCCAGGATTCCTTTCCGAATATTCCGGATACCTTTCCGAATAAGAGAAGCTAATTGAGCAATACATATAGAATCTTCCTTGAGGATTTTCTTGAGAGCTGATTACAAACCCAACGTCAAAAATGCGATCGACCGAAAACTGTCGAACCGAACAATATTTCAGACACAAATTTTGTTTTTAAAGCCATTTTAACGGCTTAAGCTAGATGTCGTGAGTTTTTGTTACACGCGTCTACTGGTTTGCATTTATGTTGAACTCCCGCTGCTTCATGCTACGTTTGATGCATTCCATTGAATGTTGTAACTTTCACTAGCCTGTTGTGGCTTTCACCAAGCCCGTGAGAGAATTTGAATGAATGGGTAATGGTCATCAGGTTCGATTGGTACATTTTCAAGTTTTCTGCTTCCAGGGCTGATGACCAACAACGAGCCAACAATAAAAGAGTCTGATCAAGCGTGGATAGGTCTGAGAAGGAAGCTGCTTCTGTGGAATCACCTCGCGGAAGACCAAAAACGAAGCTACAGTGCGTGGACCTGGACGGATGGCTCTCCAGTTGACTATTTCGAGTGGGAACCCGCTCAGCCAGACAACTTTGCAAAGAGCGAATCATGCGTACAGGTTCTTATTTCTTAATATGACAAAAAAGACATTTAAGACTCCAATTACTCACTGTATGAAAATTACAATATTTCGCCAAATACCCTCTTCAAGGCTATAACTACGATGATTATCATAATCCAAGAAATTTTCTTCGCTAACTGAACTTGGTGAACGGAAGGATCGAGCAAACAGTGCAAAGGGTGATGGCGTGTCGTTGTGAAAGACGCCTCAGAAATGACGTGTTCACACTTTAGGCTGAAATTACTTCCCGTGAATGACTCCCTTTTCAGCAGCAGCTATTGACGCTTGCGATACTGTCATCGCCATTTTTTTGAGGAGTGGAATTCGTTCTAAATATAGCACAGTGGCACCATCTTCTAGTACTTGTGTCGTGTGGTGTCCTCATGAACATTTTAAGCCTTTCAGATATCGGTTTTATTCGCTAGAACGTCTGCACATTCCATTTGAAGGTGCCTCTCTTTCTTCCAAAATGGAGGAGATAGAGCTATACTCAAAAGGTTATGCCTATGACCCTAATCATCTAGTGAGTTAAATTGTTTCAATGGTTTCCGGAGCTGTTACTGACTCTCTGATTTCTCAAGCAACGTCAGCTCAAGCGGTCTGCCACCTCCAACTCGCACTGATCCGAATTGTTGTTGAACGAGTCTTTCGATGTCTCGTGAGCTACAGCTTTTTCCTACAACAGGATTTCCTAAAGTTGACTGAATAAGACTCGCTGGAATTCTCGTTGATGTATGCAATTGCAAATGTAGCTTACTCTTGGGATGCCCTGAAAATACCCCTCAGATCCTATCCATTTGCTTGCATGGAAACTCTATTCCACCCTCTCAAGAGCTCCTCCTTTCTGTCAAGCAGAAATGGTTGACAGGTAAAGGATAGCATCTTCGCACAACTTGAGGTCGCTGTGCGGAATTACGAAGTCTTCCATAATATAACAGTCCTTGTAAGCAAGCAAACATCAAATGTGTCCATGGCAAGTTATCGACGTTTTCAACGCTAACATCAGGAACGCTTTGTCGTTGTCGTTAGGGTCGAAAGTACAGAATACAGTGGTAGAATGCTCCCCACAACTTTACTCAGCTTTTCTTTAGTGTTACTCATTCATTTGTTTCAGCAGTTCGTTTTCAGAAGCACTACAAGCACGGAACTTGGAATGATATAAACTGCAACGAGAAAATGAAGAGCTTCGTTTGCAAGTTCAGGGACTTCCCTTGAGAAACGAGACCCAGGCATGGCTTGTATCGTTTGAAAATGAAGGTTAATTCTGCTTTCGTTTCATCTCATTGAAATGGAGACAATGAAAGGCGACAAGGTCCCCTAATCACCCAAATCTATCCATTTAGACGCCTTATGACTTTGTTTCGCAGGAAGAATCATATTTGACTTCATAACTAAGAAAACATTAATCACATTTTGAAAAGTGCTAATAAACATTATGGATGTCAGTCCTAAGTACATTATACGAAGTTATACGATTGACATCGGATCATGTGAGCTCTTGTGGGCCGCGGCTAATGGCTGCTGGGCAAGGATGACCAGATATCTATGGTAAACTACAAATCGGGTAAATGATCACCTAATCACATGCGGCGCATAAATTCTTTAACTAGCACCGTCTAAATGGACTGGTAATGGCTTCAAGCGAAATACTCCGGTGCTCGTAGGAAACACCGAGGGCAAACCGAACCACCAAGGAGATAGTGTCCAATGAGAGAGAAGATGAATTGTCTTGGCCGTACAACTCGTTCCTCGACTTTAGTCGATAGAGAGCAAAGCGCTCTAATACCAAAGGCCAGTGAATCAACTCGGAACCTTTCCTCATAGTCTCTTAGTCTGGTGAAATTGAAGGGAGTCAACCGCTCAGTTTCAACGCACGGAGTAAATGGAAGATAATGAAATGGGTGACGAGCAAAAATATTACAAATATCGATGAAAGTACAACAATGCGTGAGATAGGAACACGACACCCAACCTTTTTTATGTAAATCGAGCATCATAATACAGCACGAGGCACGAAATCTAGAAACGAAAGGAAACAACATGCATTGAAACAACCAACCAAGAAACCATGTTGACGGTAAGCATACAGGGTGGTCCAAAATTATGAGGACCGCGTGCGCGCGCAGTCATATCCACTTTTTTCCGTATCGCTCCATTTTCATCTCGTTTTCTGTGCACTATGTGAAAGGGTACAATGTCTTCTTCCTAATGAAACCAAATTTCATGAAGTTCTCAAAACTAGTGAAATAACTACTTCACTTTGAGTCAGTCCTCAAATTGAACTCACTAGGGGCTCTGGCACGTTACATCTAGCAGCAGTCTAACCTATCAGAGAAGCCCTTATGAGCAACAGTTCAACTCTTCAATAAGTTTGGAACCACCACAGATGGAAAATTCGGGGACTCGAAAGTTACAGTTACCACCAGGATAATTATCAGATGCAGAAACTAGGTCTCCCCTTGTCGACTTTCGTACACCCAAAATGAAAAAATTGATGTGAAAACCCAGCCAGACACTCTAAAGACTCCACATCTGTAGTGGATAGAAAGCCACACGAGTAGTCTACTTGGGAACTTCTTACAGGACCGAGCACCCAAGAATAAAGCAAAAATCCTCCAAAAAGCGATTTTTCGAGTTCGTTGCTTTCGAAGAATTGTTACAATGGAACCATCCACCTAATAGCTCTAGATTTCTGTATTTCACACCCTGGATGCAAGCGCAAATAAATGCAACACAAAAGTTTGATTCCCTGAAGAAGGCAGAGCAGAAGGCCTGGAAACATTTGGACACGCCTCAGTTGCGTGCCACCGCACGCGCCATCCCCCTCATCCGAAGGCTCGTGTTAAACGGGGCAAGTGGCAGATCTCAATTCTATTCTGGAATTACTTTGAGGTAAGAGTTACAAATACTTCCCAGAAGTTGGTTTGTTCCATCAAGCTACTATGCGTTTTTAACGACACAATGTCTTGGTCCTCATAATTTTGGACCACCCTGTACATGACAACGGTTTTCGTATGAAAGTTCACACCGAGATGTGAAAGGCTCAAGCTACCTTCTGTAGTAAATCTTGCTGATAATGGTATGGCTACTCCTTGAAAGCTCTTTCAGTGTGATTAGTGCTACGGAGTCAGCTGTTGGTACATGTGAGAACTGTTTAGTGGCTTGCTCTCTCTGTCCTCGAGAACTGCCCTATGGACATGGAAAACAGTACGAAACGAACATCAGCGAAATTCGAAAAGTAGTGCATATTTGACATCACCATTCATGGTTTCATAGCTGCGGTGACCATGGTAGAGCGTGCATTCAGGAAACCTCAATGAGGGGGTTGTATTAAATTCAGTAAGAGTGGATCTTTGAAATAAAGATTTCCGGGCAACAAGATCTTCTGAGATCCACGTCCAGGGCAGAAGGTGAACACCTCTTGAGTGCAGGAAAAGCGATTTTGATTTTTTTCAAAAAAAAAGAGTTCGGCAAGAATATAATTGGTTTGAAGGAACCGGATATTTATCGTACCCAATAAGTGAGCTGCTCGAATATCAATGCATGCACTGCCAAAGTAAATATCTTGCCCTGTACATTTCTTCAATGGCCGTCTGTACACAAGGGCGCATTTCGAAGTTTTCCTCAACGCCTTCTTGACCGGTCAATAATCGCCGAAAGACCATTGAGGATTTGAAATTATGATAGCGCTGGAAACCCCTCCCCGCGAATTTGGATGCTCACAGGAAAAGTAGTGGTAGAAATGAAATAGAAGTACACCCAGCCTATTCTGCAGTTCTCGCACGAGGTGATTACGTCAAAAATGGATTGCTGAAGGAGTGGCTTGAAAGGCTCCTCCGGCTGCGGAACCCAATTTTTGTTCAGAAGATAGGGAACGGTGGCAGTATTCAATACTAAACACCTTGAATAGTGAAACATGTCTTACTTTGCTGAAGCAAGTGTTCGCGAGACGTAGGAACAGTAACTTCCAACTTTCGAGTACAACGCCTTATGTTGATGTCCTGAGAGGAAGTCACCTATCACATCATTCAAAAGCATGTGACCGAAACCTGTGTGAAAAGGAGGTCAACGGCGAAATGGAGATATATGGACATGCTCTTTGAT
>MU902061.1:0-12144 GCA_036418205.1 Ostertagia ostertagi | reverse complement strand
GCTAATGACTCCTAGTGTTGAAGAATGTGACTAAAGGATTTGGTTTCATATTGTGGTTGGAAACGAGAGCAAAACCTTCAGAAAACCTATGTCGGGTCTTTTCGCTAATCTTGTAGTTTGTAGCCTCAACGGGGAAAAATTACTCTTCATCGGATAATCATCATCAATTGAGTGGCTCAACTTTACTGGTTATGCGCGATAGAAAAAATTCAAGGCACAATACGTATATCGTTTCAGATGACAACTGTACAGCATTAGAAGGCAAGATTCAAGGCTTGAAATGATGAGGTAATTTCTACTCAAATGTGAGTAGGGGGGAGGTGGACCGCCAGTGGAGAAAAAAGGAAAAAAAATCGTGAAATACACAGGAAATACGAGCCTTTTGCTCTACGCTGCGGAGAAGTTCAAAAGGCCGGCAGGGAGATGAGAGATAATGTGAGCGCGGAGAGCGGTAGAGAAGTCCGAGAAGAGAGAGCATAGCAGATCAACATTGCGACGCAGACAAGATATCGAGCGGTGGGCGGAGCGTGTCGCAACAGGTGGAGCGTGTCAAAGTCCTTGGCCCCTAGCGCCTTAGTGACGCATTTCGATGCGGGAACTTGGCGAGTCGCCTGCAGTTGCGTCCCATGCACTTCTAGCCACTTAAGGGCTTATTAGGTGGGTCTGAGCCCGAACTTTGCCTTTAAGTTTATGCGACAGTCATCAAAACGCTGTCGTAACCCATCCGAGCGCATTTCAAACGCTTTGCTGAAGCTCAATTATTCATTTACAAAATCGATCAGTCAAGTCGCCTCGTATTGCTAGTGAAGTTTTATGCAAGATCCCATTCACCTGGTCGCTTATTAAAAAAGGAGAAGTCGTTGAACTTCTGCAAGAGTGGTTTCTGCGAACCAGCACAATATCTCCACGTGATTGTTCTTCTCATTATTATAATCACTCACTTTTTTCTATTAACATTTAGAGTCGTATCTAAGCTGTCTTCGAACGAATCCGCTTCGTAATTTTCGCAAGCAAACGACCTGAAATGCGATGAATACGACCAATGGATCACAATGCTTTTTGAGAAATTAGCTAAAGGCAGGTCTTGCAATTTGTTAGTGCCGCTGAAGTGTGAAAGGAGGGGCTTTTCCGAAAAAAAAAACCAAGAAAAGCGGTGTAACACAAAAAAGCAGTACCCTCTTTTTGCCTACCAGATTTCATGACTGATTAGTACAACTACGTTTGGTTCCGAGCACAAGAACCCCTACCTTCGGTCTTATTGTTAGAATGCGCCTTTAACTCCACCCCCTAGCATCTGCGTCTTCGGGTCTTGAATGATATGGAGCGGTATAAGGGATTTTTGATATTAGCACTGCATAGATGGTGCTGAGTTCAGCATTGCCATCAACACCCACTAATCACGTTTACTTTGAGACAAACATTACGGCCGCACCCTTCAAAACTGCGGAACCTGCACTTTTCGGGCCAGTCTATGACGATCACGAGGTGTTCTCCACTCAGCGAACCGTAGAGTGTACCTCCGATACCTCCGAACGAATTTATTTTGAATTCATGCATAGAATCATACCTAACAGTCCTCATTGTAGCTAGCACTTCCTCAGCTTTGCTGTTCGCTGCCGCAATAGTTGTTTGAGTTTGTTCGGACAGCCGCTGTAATGAGGAATACACTATATCGTCACACTAACCTACTAACTACTAAGCTGTATGTTCTCCTTGAATCCTTTTCGTCAATTTGTTGGAGAGCTGCAGTAGTGTTGGCCATTTTACAACTATTGCCCCACTGAAGAGGTTGATCAAAAATGTCTGAAAAGAGTTCCTCGTGCTCAGTTTCGAAGCAATTACCAGTCAAGATTAGGTGCCGAAGGATCTATTTCTAGGTGGGCTGGATAAAATAGAAAATCGCCACGAGTGCGCCATTTCCGCGGCTTGGAAAGTGACAGCATACGGCGCTAGGAGCTCTGCGACAAAGTGGAGTTCTTGGCGATCTTTTGACAAACTTATGGCACGAGACACCCTCCACGCACATTCCCAGACCTGCTTACGACGTAGCGGCTATTCAAAATGCGCCAAGGGCCACGACAGCCATAATCGCGCGATTCGCGGCCCATGAAGCGATTCGCTAGCGTCGTCCGCCGCGTTGGCGTTACCAGGGGGCCATTTGAGTTTGATTAAAACGCCACGACGCGACCGCAGCACGCTAAGGCGAATCGCGGCATTCGCACGAAGGTCTGAATAACTACATGTTCTATATTATAACTCACCCTAGAAGGATTGACGATAGTGTAAAGCCAGGTTACCTAGGAAGTTTTTCTAATATTGATCAACAAATTCCTTAGCCACGAAAAACCCCGTACCTAATGGGGGGCGAGCAGCAGGGCCGATTTCTGGAACTTTTTTGTAGCAAGTTTTATTGTACTTGCGGGGAGGCCGTTCAACTAATTATAAAAGACTTCTTACTATTATGTGGTGAGATTGAGCTAGATTCCATTTTGACTTGACACAGGGGGCGTGAGAGATTTCACGACCTATGCTTACCCCTCGTAAAAGCTAACGACACATTCGAAGAACGTCCGTGGCACACTAAGGAGGCTAAGTTGCCGAATTTTCGTTTGCTCGATTCCATTCGAGGCTTTTGTGACCGCCTGTTTCAAAAGTTCTGTGCTCTGACAGTACCGGTAATTCGCATGAGCCTTTTTGGCGATGATTTAGACATTCTCCATAGGATGGCATCCGGACTGCAGACTGGACACTGTTGGATGCTTGTGTTTTGGAAATGCCGGATGCCTTAAAATAATGCTGAGGGACCGAGGACCACGTGATCGGCAGATCTGCCTGTTGAACGACGTGGTTACAGACCGTACAGCCGCAATGCATGTAAAAGGCACTAGTTATGTGCTGCTAGAGTTCTGCTGAAGATCCGAGAAGTGCCGTTTTCAAGTCCCTAAAAGGAAGGTCTCGACATTCTCATAACAATTCGTAACAAGAAGCAAAACCGTTCTTCACAATTCGTGCACGAATAACGAGCGCTAAACCGAACGGTCTAAATTCGAAAATTACTTCGAAGGCGCTTGTTTTCGTTGAATCTGCCCACATTAAGCTTTTCATTCAGGAAAAAACAATCTTAATGAGGCTACCAAGGTGTGTGGTGCCATGGTGACCACGGCCTACCCTTTACCCAGAACCTGCTCTCTAATTCAATTGTGAGAAATGGATCGCTGCATTTCTACAGAGCCTTGGCAGCCCCGGGTCAACCGTCACCGTTCGAAGGACATTTTCGGGATTTTTTTTTTTTTTTGCGGACCCACCCGTCTCTAGAGGTCCAGGGTTGCGACCCCAGAGTGCAGATCAGCGGGCTTGCCCACCAGCCGTGCGTCTGACCTACTTTCTATAGAGTATTTGATTCTGAGACCCAGTTGTTCTTCGCCCGATCTCCACCTATTGCCCTGCGCCAATTGCCTGACCATACGTGACCGAGCAGAACTGCAGTGCTTGATTATTTGTGCGACGGGACCGCCTCGACGGGCGGCCTCCCAGCGGAAGCACTAGAATGCGACCCCGGGCCCGTTCGACACAATTCGAACCGACAATTGACCCATGCTTGAACTTACGCGCCTGCTGACAATGTCTCTGCTTCCTCTCACCTCTACCCGGACTTTATTTTTCGACACAGAAAGTGTTTAATTGTGAGCGAATCTAGATTCAACAGAAGGTACTGTTTGGAACTGCCTTCAAAATTCTTCTCGAATCGTTGGTAGTAAATGCACGTGAGTGTGCCAAAGTAGTAGAACATCTGAAGACTTGGTAGCACTTCAAACATCCTTGGAATGAGCGAGAAGTTTTCCGATATGTTTCGCAACCACTCTTGTGCCGAGCCCAGCACGTCGAAATGCATAAATCTTGCCCTTCTTCAAAAGACCACCACGAAACATTCCGAAAATGAAGTCTGAAGATTTGCTAGTGACAGATATTCACTTCCGCAAGCACCTTCTGTTGACCCTCCGAAGAAATTGTTCATTTTTTCAGGGTGAGCTTATAATTACGAAAATTTCAAAAAGGAAAAAAAATTCAGAAAAAGGTGCTGCTGCTAAAATCTACGGGGATTATTCGTGCGTGCTTCGTCCGTTGATAATGCCAGAGGAATTCCTAAATGACTGCGTTCCCTGGAAGTGCAAAATTTGAGGGTGAGCTTATAATTTTGAAACACACTGTAGAGTAAGCAAGTCCGTACGACTCGCCTGGCCCCGCCTCTTCCTTATTTCAAGGAGAGAGAAAACTTGCTCAACGCTTCATCGGCAATCTAAAACAATTACGATGGAACTTGAGATCGTTGGCGATGAACGATGGCTGTTTTGTTCACCGAGAAGACGGACGGATGGACAAAATCTGGTTCGTTAAGTGACATCAGAAGGATATTTTGCTGTGGTTCCCATTTCTTAAGACCTTGCTTGAACTTTGCTGATGCTCCCAATCGGGAGAGCGTCCTTTCGACTCATCCTATGTTCAGTATCAAGCACTATCAAGCCATATGCCCCTGGTAGTCTCTTCATACGTTCTCCGACTCGGATGGCACGAACCTTGCGCTCGCTCAGACAGGTACCTCAATCAGGAGGGATTAAAATCCCTCAGCAAATCGAGGGAACCTTTCGTCCTACTCATTCCGATTTTTTGTTCTGCTTACTTGGTTAACGAAGAACTAAAATCCTCGAACATACCACTGCCACTTAATTAAAAGCAATAATACAACAAAAATAACATCTCATAGAAGAAATAAATCTTACATCGTAATATGAGCCATACCACTTGGTAATGAAGCCCGTGAGAGGAACGGCAATAAAAGTGACCTGAAAATTAACTAAATTATTCGAAAATTATTATATAAATAAAGTAGCGCGTTGAAATTTGAGAACGACGAAATGATGCTTGTTCAGTTCTCCCTCACTGTTGTTTCTTAACATCTTCCTCAACGCATGAAGGCTTAAAATCGTATGACAAAACGAAAGATTATTCCATTGTCGCGGCTTTCTAGACTGCAGCAAACTCACGCAATTCCAGACATGCCCCAACAGAAAGTCCCACATGCAGAGAAGTTAATAACCTCAAAAAGGCATCAAGATGGACAACTGAAGGTCTGAAGATCTACTAACTTGAACTCTCAGTTGACCCATTCACGGTTGTCCCCTATGTTTCTCTGCCGAGAAAGGCCAGAGCACAGACGATTAGAGAACGGTGCCTGGCTCGGCTTCAAATCCCAACCAAGAAGGTGAGAGCTCTAGGACTAAGCCTTGAAGGGAGGAGGGACTCCGTAGTGGATGAGCCAATTATATTGTGGCAAAGTTTGAATAAATAGATCACAGTAATCATAAAGCGCTGGTTAGCAGAGATCGCAGGCGAAGCCGTCAGAATCGAGCTGGTTAAAAGGGTTTCGAGTTACTAAAGTGTCCCGTAGACCGCCTTCACTGATTCAGGTCCGCGTGCAGAACCTTACCAGAGATTGAGATGGTACTGTGAAAATTGCGAGTTACTGCGCTCATTTCGTCACTGCACAAGATTGGGAACCAATCGCTCAGGCCAACAGTCCTATTTAATCCGCAAGCAATGCGCCACGTATCTATAGGAATTGATGCCACACTAGTTTTTGCGTTTCCCTCGCCTGAATCCCATCTCCGTTCTCTCGTTCGTGGCGCTTTTGCTTCGAGTAAAGTCTTAAAATGCCCGCTGACCGGACCAAAGGTACTTACCAATCATGGATGAACCCCGTTTGCTATTATACATCTTGCTTGTGGGGTATTCGACAGAATAGAGGCTCCGTTCGGTGGACACAGCTCGTATCGATCGGGGGCTAATGCCTAGCGCTGTCTTGATCAACCCCCTTACAAACGCATTGGCTCAAAATCAAAAATCCATGTTTGGTATCAGCGTCGAGAACACCGTAAAATGGCACAAAATTTGACTACAAGCTTCAAATCAGACTCCCTTGATGTCCACCACCGCATAACTGCCTATAGGGTAATCGCACTGATCTACAGTCGATGCAACCGACCGCCAGAAAAAACGGCGCCACCCCCACATTCGAAGCGTAGGACTGGATAAGTTAACTCAAATACGTAGGATCATCCCTAATGTTGCGGAGACGACAGACCGGCAGACGGGGGATCGGAGGTAACCTTTGGCAGTGGGTTGAAATGAATTACCACTAATAGATCTGAACATTGAAAACCAAGAACAAAGGAACTTAACTGCGTAATAGTATACCGTAAGAAGTGTACATTATCGCATAGTTTTCGACGCTTATTTCAGAAACGAAAATAATTTTTGATTTCGAGAATTACAGTGTTGAGACCAGAGAATGGCTCAGTTCCACATGAGCCATAGTATACTATCTAGACGACTCGCGAGCAATAGTGGGCTCCCCTACAACTTTTGCTAACTAGTTCAGCAACTTTTCTTTCCCGCAAATGCGCGTCTACCGATTATTGTTTAAAAGACCAGTTATAAATTTGCAGAACAGTGCATATTCCCCATGCTTAGATTTTCACGGCTAATGCCTGCTAAACTCAGATGTTATTAAGGGGCCCCGTTAAAGAAACACTCCGATTGACCACTAGTGCTATCACTACCTTGCTCTGTAGTGATGAGTGATCTTAACTGGGAAGCGACCGGGAAAGTTCTGATGATGAAAGCAGAGAGAACTCCTCTGCGAATTGCTGAAACTAGAGTTTACCACTTTACTCAGGGTCGGATGTGGGCCAGCGATGTCATGAAAGGGCAGCCAAAGGAGCAGGAGAGCACGCACGTTTGAGAGAGCACGCTGATCTCTACATCAATGCACGCTGATCTCACCACCTCTCGCGGTGGGTGGGGAGCGTTGAAATTGGGTCGATGGTTGCCGGCCCGTAAGGAATAGCGCCTAACCGCGCAATTTTTGCGACGAAGCTGGAGTGACACTAAGTGGATACAGACCTTGCATCTCAATAGTGGTACCCATCACATTCACTAGTCCGTGGCCTAATCACGCGGGTTGGGTTTTCAAATATCCCACATGAAGGTTTTTTATGTCGAATTGTGGTGGCGAATTGAGATACAAGGAGCCTAACTTTAAATATTGTCCACGAGTGAGGCTGCCCGCCGACAATTCGTTTTTCGGCCGTTTCCCCCTCCTCGGCAGCCCAACAGCTCTGACTTTTTATGTTCCAAAAAGCCCTCGAGTTCAAAACGCGTTTTTTCGTTCCGATCAACGGGCATCATCTGGATGGTTAGATTCAAAGACGCTTGCTATAATGACACGCAGTATTATGCGTGGTAAAGAACAAAAAACTTTTGTTTCGGGGGTCGTAATTTCTTGAACATAAGAGCTGGACTGTTATGTGTGTTGCTGACGACTGATACCACTGATATGGATTTTTGTTATGAACCAACAACTTAGTCAGGTTTGTTCGAAGGCGCGCCACATAAGTATCAATCGGTCGATATGTATCGAGTCGTTTATCCAGCTATTCGTCCATCTGCCCGAGGAATTATCTTTGTTAATTCGGGCCTTCCTTCCACATACATGATCTATAACTCGTTGTGGGGGTTACCGCTGACCCGGTCCTGCGATCTTGGCCTTCACGCCGCGGTAGACGGACCCTTCTTAAATAGGAATCGGCTCCACTTGAGGGTGCGTGAGGGCGCATTACATCGTGGGCAGTGGCTAGGTCGCCGCGCCAGCCGATGCAGCCCGCGATGCCACGTCGGCTGTGGCTAGAATTCATGGTCTGGATAATGTAGGATTAGATGAAGTTACCAGTCATTAAGCACGGTATGACCTGCCACTTGCCCCTTAAAGTATAGGTGTTCCTTGTCCCTTGCCATTTTACAAACTTACTCTGTCAAACTAATATATTGCCTTCCTCACCGTTCCACTGCTTCTTGGGACGTAATATTTTCCGATTGAGCCAGATTATCCAGCTTTATATGACATTTTAGCAGTTGACTCGCATATGAAGAGTCAAATTATGTTCGATACCGGACAGACCTTTACATCCAGACAAGCTGGTTCAGTGAGGCCTTTAAATAATGCAATGAGTCTTCAAGGGACCTTGTTGGGCTAACTGATGTATGGAAGCTTCTGGCTCTTGTACTGTTTCTCTCCACCCACCAGCACTTATGAACGCAAGACCCGCTTAAGGTCCAACCCCCATACAATAACCGCCGCAACCGGCTGCCGCGTGAAGCGACCATTGACCTCATTAGCCGACGAGTTGAATTGAACCGATCTCTCCCTTGGCGGACTAACACCACTCAAGGGGTATCGCTTTTCTAGGTAATGTCGGTTCGGACTGTGCGGCTTGTCCACGGATAGAATTCGTATAATGTGACTTCTGTCCAAACCAGGGTCAACCGTCACGTTCGAACATTTTCAGGGTTTTTGCGACCCCCTTTTCTCAAGGGGGTCACCCCCTTATCTCAAGGGGGTCCAGTTGCGACCCCCTCTTAGGTAATGGAAGTGCCGAATGTGCTGACTAAAATGTTAAGTGAAATATTTATTCGTAAGCCTAAAAACTCGCCATATATACGTTATTTATTTCACTCATTTTACTTCAAAGACAGTGAACTAAAACCTTTTAAAGACAATGAACTTCCATGACATAGAACAAAACATTTGAATATTGAATTCTTCACTGGCATTTGAATTGAATTCTTTTCAAAAAATTCAATTCAAATGTTCAGTAAAGAATTCAATATTCAAATGTTGTGTTCGTAAGTTCGTAAGTTCATTGTTTTCAAATGGACAATGAACTTCCATGAAATATGAACAGAACATTTGAATATTGAGATCTTCACTGAAATTTGAATTGAATTGTTTTCAAAAAATCATTGAATTTCTGAAAAAAATTCAATATTTTTTTCAAAAAATTCATGGATTTTTTCTTACAAAAATTCATTGGATTTTTTTTTCAAAAGTCTTCATAATAAGAACTAATTTTTTTCTAATCATCTTCTTGCTGTATTGGAGCTGCATTGCTGTTGAGAAATCTAAAAGAAATAATAATCACCTTATTTCTAAGTGAAAATTTTGTTTGCAACTTTGCTAAAATTCTTGATAAAAGCACAATGCGCGGCATGCGAAGAAAGTACTGGACGCATGTTGCCCAAAACTTCAAACTTCATGCTTCCGAAAGAATCACAAGAGCAGTTCAAGGGAGTAAATCAAAGAGAGTTACGTTCTCCATCAATGCATCTCCTAAGATGAGCCCCCAAAGGAGCAAGAATCACAGGGCACTGGCTAATGAAAGCTATTTTTTATGGTTAGCCTCGCGAGATCAAAATTTTTGTTCGCTCACAATCACGCCAAAATGAGGATGAAAGCGAAATGTGTAAGACCAAATGGAGGGATATCCAACAAGTAACATGAAGACTGACGAACTTCTGCTCAAACAGCTGAAAAAAGAGGAAGGATTAAAGAAGAGTAGGACTGACATGATTGCGTCAGAAACCGCCGCAGAAAGCGTTTGCGTTGCGGCGTCAACCTTGGAGCGCGGCAGGTATCACCCGGACGCTGGAAAACTGGGACGCGGCGAAGAAAAAGTTTTAGGAGAGTGTAACTTTCTTGAGACGTATTTGTTTCACTTATTGAGGTAGGTTTAAACTGTGCCTGAGGTGGCTTTACAGAAAATTGCAAGGATGACCTAACTCTCCCAAAAGTATTTCTGTCAGAAGCGGAAAACCCAAAATTCTGAGAAGGCGCACCTCCAACTTTGAAGGCCCATAAAATCTTTCGTATGCGACATTTTGGAAATCTGTGAAAAGTTTTAGAAACTTCAAATATTTCTCTAACAAAAGATTATAAAAGTTAAGTGATTGTCCCCTTTTTCAAAAATTTGCCCCGTTCGAACAGTTCCCGTGCAAAACCGAGTTTTTAAGCTTTCAGCGACTATAACTCACTTCATTTTGATTGCTGTGTTTCCCTCTTTCCATGGGGTGAAAGAGCAGGTTTTGCTCTTTCTAATAAGCCCTAAACCATTTTTCAAAGTTCATTTTTCGAGAAAATCCCACGTTCGAACATTTCGGGCGGTTTTGCCGAACACATTCTTTGAAATCGCGAGTTTTTGGGCTTTCAACGAGCATAACTCACTTCATTTTGATTGCTGTGTTTCCCTCTTTCCATGGGGTGAAAGAGCAGGAATTTGCTCTTTCTAACAAGCCCTAAACCATTTTTCAAAGTTCATTTTTCGAGAAAATCCACGTTCGAACATTTGGTTCCCATAGGTTTTTGAGCAGCACATGCGAGTTTTTGAGCTTTCAGCAATAATAACTTCCTTCAAAGAGCATGTTGGAAAGAGGCGAAGACATTTTTGAAGACCGCGAGGTTTCTTCTTTCTTATGTGTTTCACGATTTTGTGGAAGAACCGTCCGTCAGAAAAGTAGGTTCCCGAAGAAGTTCAATTTCAGCCACAAGAAGTCAAACTTTCATGGAGATGCATTCAACTGTTCTCTATTCCTCAAGGAAAACACCGTAATTTGCCTAAAACTGTCTCTCTGTGCATAATTAATCGAATCTAATGCGGTCTGCACAAACAATTCTTGCCCTCGGATACGCCACGCACGCGCCTGTGGCTGGCAGTCCTCGAAATTGCGACCCCCTTCCGACCAAAATGCGACCCCTTCGTTCGAACAGTTCGAACGGACGGTTGACCCTGGTTCCACTCGAAGTCAATAACCCGGGTTGGGTAAGCGAAATATTGTGATTGAGCTGAAAAGGGGCATGCGTCGTGGACAATGCGATATGAGGTGCCGTCGTGGCAGATGACACCTTAGAAGCGGCGTTATTGTAATAGTTGCAAAAGCTGGTCGTCGTCCGCTGCTGCGTCCACCCACCGTGGTAGCGTATTATCTACTCGACTCGCTTATGTGTATGCTATCTCATCTCGAGAAAATTTCCTTTACTCCTCTGCGTCCATGATTTCTCACCTGGCAGTTGCCGCTTGTACTCCTCTGAATCGAAGGTAGAGATGTCCTGTTTCCTGGGTTTACGATGGTTTCTCTTCATTTTTTTTTGACTGGCGGTACAATTCGCACTCACACTTTCATGAGCGAGCGTTCCTACTTCACTAGTATTAGGTTGTCTCATAAACAGTGTCGCTTTTTTTCATCCAAAAAATTTTCATCTAAACCTCCATGCTTTTACATCGTGTTGTGTACCATTCGAAAGAGAATTGTCTGCTCTACAAAATGCTATGTCCCACTTCCACATTTCTTCCAGGGTTTTCAAATTTTGGGCCTGTGAAATGGGAGGTCCGGCCGACAAAAAATGGCCAAACCGACAACTATCTCTAACATTATCTTTCCTTGGGAGAAATCAATCTATGATGTACCTTCTACTTATGCATGACCTCTTCTAATCATTACACTACTAGGTTTTCCTACAAATCGCGTCGTTCAATTTCCAGAGCTGGTTTTTCAACCAGAACTCGACGATCGAGCACCATTACCTGTGATCTAGGTCGAAATTTTTTTATGGCCGAGACGTTGAAGAACTGGTTGAATTTGAAGAACAAGTCATGACTAAGTTAGGAATGTACGACTGGTTGATTTTCTCATTTTCTAAGGGATAATTTTTTTCAAAGAAATGTGGTCACTTTCGCGGTAAAGCACCTTATACCGAAACATCTAAAATTCGAACTAATTCCCAACAAACAGAGAAACAAAACAAATGAGCGAGTAGAGCAGAAGAAGTGCTCGTAAAAGGAACACCACTCGATATGAAACAATGACGTTTACGAGGAACAATTTTAATTTGAAAATTGCTATGGCTTATCCGTCAGCCAATTCGAAAAGAAAAACGGCAAAGCTTTTTCGGCAACCTAAGAGTGGAATGTTTAGAAGAGGTCATGGGTAAGTAGAGGGTATATCACTGGTTGATTTCTCCCCAGGGAAAATAAAGTTACAGCCAGTTGTCGGTTTGGTCAATTTTTGCCGGCGAGACCTCCCATTTTGCTGGCCTGAAATTCGAAAACTCTGAAATAGCGGTGGAAGCGGAACACAGCATTTTGTAGAGCAGACAATTCTCTTTCGAATGATATATAAAACGATGTAAAAGTTTCATGATTTAGATGAAAATTTTTTGGTTGAAAAAAAAAACGACATCACTTATGAGACAACCTA
>MU902047.1:0-11069 GCA_036418205.1 Ostertagia ostertagi | reverse complement strand
AATTTTGACCATAATTCAGTATTCTTGTGATATGAGGGCAGTTTTGAAAATGGGCAAATCCTGATAGATAAAGAAAACGGGTCCCTCATGTGCAAAAGCGTGACGCGCAACCGCGTTAATGTATAAGTGACCGCGATGTGAAACGAAGAAGCAGAAAGCTCAGGGGCCATAATCCTACAGTGACGAAGAGTTAAGGATTCAAATCAGGGCTAGTTTTTAGTCAATAGGAACATGATGACCCTGGCAGCTAGATGTTAAAGAACCTTCCATGCGTATCTGGTTTCTGCACATTCACCATTTCTGCCTAAGATTGCAAGCAAAATGTTTTCATACAAACCTGACCGCATTTTTCGACACCCTTCCAGTCATCAGGTTGATATTTTGCCCATGCAGTGTAATCCACTTTGGTTTCGTCTACCCATACCCACTCATCGTCGACTTTTCTTAGTCCAATCCACATGAATTCTGATCCCCTCTCTCCTTTGCCAGGATTCTTGTTCCTTTTGGATATTTCTGTAATTTAGCACTACTTACTATAAACCTGTTCAGCGATTGTAAAAAATGGAATGTTCAAGGTTTTCTCAAATATTCTTGGAATCGTGAAAGCATTGTTCTGTTCTCTAAGTTTACCAGATTCCCAGTTTGGAAAAGATCATTGGTCATCTTCATAAAGAGACATACGATAAATGAAATCGTTTTCTTCTTCGCTATGAATCGAAGCCAGTTGTGCTCCATATTTCTGGCAAAGCCGGATGGCTTCATTAAATTTCGCCTGCTCATCGAATCTCTGAAAAGCTCAGCCCTTGATTGTGATATGTAGGTTGATTTAGTCAAAAAGAAGTGCATAGGGAATATTTCATGCCGATTTCCACAATTTCGATCGCTACTCTTACCGTACCAACCTCTTACAGTACATCAAGGCTATGGAGCCTGAGGACGGAAGAATCACTGGCCCACTGTTCACAGATTGAGGCGGCTATGCTAATGCAAGCGCCAGTTCGAGTTCAAGGCGGTAGGGTCAACCGTCGCGCTCGACCAATTTTAAATTTTATCATCTTCTTCCTCACCAACCTCCCCCCCCCTCCTCCTCCTCCTTTTTCTGGGTGTGATCTCGATACGACCCCACACACCACCGCACGTTAGGTGGGTCACCCACAAATACGTTCTCACCATTCCACCACCATCTCCATCACATGACTGTTTCTATGGTAGATGTGAACGAGCGAGGGGGGGGGGGGTAACATAAACTTTAGAAAGCAGCAAAATGCTGTAAATTTCATCCAATGCCGTGCCACTTTTCGTGGAACCCCTTCCTTCAAAATTACGAATCCCTTCTATTTCCACAATTGGCGGTCCCCTGCCGCGCTCGGAAACTTGCCCGAAGTTACATTGCCTTATACGAAGCAGGGTCGGTCCTATCGTTGCTACTTTTCAAAAAGTTTTTACGACCCCCCTCCCTCATGAAATGTTTCATACGACCCCCTCTTTCAAAACAATTTTTACCCCAAAAATTACCACCGAAATCGCAAAAATTCCCTACCCTTCCATGTATTTCCACCCTATTTCAACTACTCCATTTTCTAGGGGGGGGGGGGACTCATCACATGCCACTTCTTACAAGCGAAGCAAGTACGACCCCCCTCTACAAACTCACCAAAATGTGACCCCGTTTGCTACTTGTAGCAACATAGGGTTGGCCCTGCTCAGAAGGCGATCTCATAACCTTAATCAATCAGCGAGGCCTTTTCAACTAATGCTTCAAGTCATTGCACCCCGCATCCACAATCAAGCACGCCCTCCCTCACGCACAGTTGCAATTGAGTATACGCAGTGCTACAGCGCAAGGACGGTTTCAACTAGCTTCATCGCTTTTCGGTGGCAGTGACATAATTGTACCGGCTATTTTCAATTTACAAATACAGTAAATAACAAAAATATGTGGTTTTTCAGTAACAGAAAACTAAGAACGGTCTCATAAGAATTTACTTTGTAACGGTATCCGGTTTTCTCGAAATATATCCATCCACTCTTATCTCTGTAGTACTTCGCCGTAACGCTTTCCAGGATCAGCGATAGGTAGATAAAAATTATGTATGTCCACATTGTAGCTTCTGAAAATCTCATGTGCAGGAAATATGGAAATTATTACACAATTTTTATGAACAAATCTGGGGTCTCATCCAGTAAGGGGGGCATAGCGATCTAGAGCATTTCAAACCATGGAAAGCACATTATTTTATTGTAGACGTTCAGGACTAAGCCCTAGAAGGGAAGGAGTCCCCGGATCCGTGAGCAATCTTGGCTTTCCCCGGGGGACTTCCTCCCCCTCCTGGGCTTAGTCCTGACCTGCTAACTAGGTGAATTTCACTTCTCGTAGACGTTAATGTCATCTAGTACAAGAATACATACATTACACAAAACACCTGAAGAAATAACATAGGAAAAAAGCTGATAGCAGCTCGTAACTTTAAAGACTCTTTGAGCCAATTGGCATTAGAGCAGACTGTGCACGACAGTCAAATGCCCCGCCCCTCTATACTGGATGGACCCCAAATCTGAGTCAAACGCAACGTTTCTATCGAGCGCATATATGATACTCAGGTTTGATACGAAGCTGCTTCATGCAGTGCGAATAATGATGGACGCGAAGATCACACCTTGGATGGGAGGGGGATTCGCTAGGCGGAACCTTTGAACGCTTGTCATCCACGACAATGGCTGCGTGATTTCATCCGGACGTACCCTCCTTCAAAAAGCGAGAAAGTGTCGGGTGCAGACCATGCACCACAAGTGACGACGGCCTTCACAAAATGTTAATGTTTTCTGCCAATGAAATGATTAGCCTGTTGCAGTTGTATTCTATCGATTGTCACTAATTACAACTATCATTTACCAGAAATCAGCTATCACTATGAACAACTTCTAACCAGATTTACTTGGAGGCCGTCGTCAGTTGTGGTGTTTGGTTCTGCACCCGACACTTTCTCGCTTTTTGAAGGGGACAGGTTACTGTTGATCTTGGCATCCTTCGCATGTGACCAAATAAACTTCCTTGCAACTAATAGATTTAACAGAATGGCCAGTTGCCTCGACCACATCTGTCATGGTACATCCCTAATGATATCGGCCAAGTTCATGAATCCGTGGGTGGACAAAAGATTACTGGGTTAGAGGACGCGACGTCTTGATATCGCACTTTCTGTACGATTCGCTCAACGACGTAGGTAATGCCAAACGTCTCCTCCCCAGGCTAATATGGCGCAAGAATTGTTTATTTACACCTGAATAATAGTATTTCCTAGTCTTTGCGATGTTCCGACCCACCTCTTCTGAAGGCCTGATCTGATTCTTTCTCTTTGTCGTGCTGAGATTTGTTATCACACTGACTTTCACGCCTTTATGACGAATGTGCCCTTCGACAACACAGTAGAATATCGTGACATCGTTTCCTTGTACCAACCCTTTCAGCGGAACAATCGAACCATTCAGAATGTGTGAAGAAACGACCAAGCCCGCTCCTGGGTAGACCGCGTGAAATGGATGCTGTGGCTCACACGAGCCTCAGATTTTAATTACTTCGTATGTCATGGGGGTTGCGATGACGAAGACGTGGCTATAGGTTTTTTTTTTTTTTTTTTTTTTTTTTTTTTTTTTTTTTTTTTTTTTTTTTTTTTTTTTTTTTTTTTTTTTTTTTTTTTTTTTTTTTTTTTTTTTTTTTTTTTTTTTTTTTTTTAAAAAACAATTAATTATACACAGATCTTCTTTCATTCGGTCCAAATAGACGATAACTAGCAGCGGTGCTATACTGTCAATCTCATGGCGAAGCCCCGATTCTGTGAATAGAGCATTCCATCAAATTGGGGGATGTGACATTTCAAAGAAGTCACTGACTGCGCAAACCTTTCTCCATCCGAATGCGTAAATATATATTTTGCTGATTGATGTTGTGGTAGAAGTTCGACACAGCGCGCAGCTTCATTACACTTCATTTTCATAAGCTTCCCTGTATAGGAAACCTTTTGTCTTCTATTATTATCTTAGGAGATCTCCATAGTCTGTTGCAGCGATCCAGGGCAGATTGCATGATGAGCAGCTATCGTGTGAAAGTAGGGCGGCGACGGGATTTGTAGACGAAACAGCCTAGCTCTTTACTTCTTCGCATGAAGATTGAATTGGTCTCACATGTTCTTTAATGTGACGTAATTCGTCAATTTTACAAAGCTTGGGCGTTCCGACCAATTCTACTTCGTTTCCACAACGCCAACATAGTACCATGGGTTAAAGCAACAGTTCAGGAACGGTTTCGCGGGAAAAAACCACCAATAATGAAGTTGTAGATGAAAACCAGACGATTAATGTATGAAAAACTGGAAAAAAACGTCGGGGAGGGTCTTAGACAGGTACTCTCCCTCTGCCGCTCAGCAATGGATAAAGACGCACGTTGGACGAGTTGTCTGAACGTGCCCGCTGTAAACGCGCTCCATTTTCAATCAATTTTCCCTGTGGTCCCAAAACGAGCACGATTGCCGACGCGTCCAATGACGGCCGGCAAGGGGGCGGGATTGGGGAAATCCCCAAGAACACCCATGTTTGAGGGACTTTCCACCCTGTTTTTGAGTTTCTGAGGTAAGTTCGTTTATTATTTCCACTGCATATGTTCTTCACTAGGGCTCGTGTATCCCTCAGTAGTAGTGGCATTGAAATTTTCGGACCCTCCCTGAACTGTTGCTTTTAATGTTGGCTATACTTACGACAGCTTCGAAAGGCTTGCATTGCGACAAGGAAATTGCGGTGCGCTGTTTATGAAAGCATTCATCTTTCGCACCGACAGATAGAAACGATGGAGCTCTAAGTTTAATGTCTTCACAGTAGCAGTGAGAATTATCCCATCCACTTCAGGCAGCGTCGCGCTTTTACTTAACTATTTGATTGCTCGAAGGCGCAGCCTCTTTGAGCATTGAAACTAGTGCAAGCCCTCTGCGTGAAAGTTTTAACCGGTCCGTCCGCCCTAGGGGTCGTGCCGGCTTGGTTGCACGGAATGCGTGGTTAAGACATAAAACGTTACGGAGTTGCAACCATCGCAACGCTCCCCACTCACCGCTGACCGATGTGAGACCATCTCGTAGGGCGTGCTCTTTCACACGATTGTTTTCTCTGGTCACGCTGTCTGTCCACATCATGTCCGACCTTTCTGGGAGTTTAATCTTCACTACATTTTTTCTATTCTTTGTGATATTTTACCTTGACACGGGGCTGCCTTTGAGGATCTGCTTCAGGGTATGTCGCTCATTCGTTGGTATAGCTGCGTTGTCAAGCCCTTGACAATCATCAGTACGTCATACACAGATCTCAAGGTGCTCACTGTTGAAAGAACAACCTTATCATGCTTTGCTTGCTTAAACTTTTACTGAATATTCGTGTGCGATGGAAGAGCGATATTCACAGCAAAAGTGAATTCCCGCGTTATTGTGAGGCATACTTCCCTCCGGTTAAACGGAGGGAAGAATCCCTCACAATAACACGCGGGAACTGAGGCCCTACATAAGGGTGGCCTTCCACCAGTGACTCTGAACTAAGAGCGGTCCGATCGTCTTCCTTCCTGGTCTCTTGGCTGGTCTCGAGGACCGGGCTGTGCTCACGGTATGTGGCCCACCTTTGGATTACCTGATGTCTTCTTGTTCTTGATCTCGAACTGTCATAGGTATGAGGCGTTTGGTCGGGTCGGTCATAATATTGTTGCCTTTCAGCTCTGAAGAAAGGCGATCCCCAAGGAAATCGGCCAATCAAGTCATCATGCGCCAACCTAGGTGAGAAAGTTCAAAGTTAATATTCAACAAAGTGCGCGTAAGCTTTAAGGAGGAAGGCAGAGATATGGTGTTCGAGAGGGGAAAAGCCTTCTTCAACATCTAAATCATCTCTGTATAAAAGTAAAAGAAGGCAGTCTCTAATGGAGCGAGACTTGGCGCCTTCACGGTGAAGAGTGCACCCGTAATAGCGTAGCAGGCAGGGTCAACCGTCACACTCGGCCTATTTTGAAATTTTAACAACGTCTTCCCGCTCGTATTGCTCGAACGGACGGTTAGCCCTGCTAGCATTGCCGTGCCTGTGATGATCGCTGTTTCCTGTTGGGTGAATGATAACTTTTCGGACATTTCATTGTGTTTCTCACATGTCGCCTTTCGTTTTGAAAGAGAACTCCACTTTGAACGGTCGAATCTTCATTTGCTAACTCGTCTATGTGATGCATTATCATTCTAAGCATGATGTTTGCCGGAATCGTGCCAACTATCGCGATAAACAACCCTGAACGAACTCAGTCCTCGTTCGCTGGCTCGTCCATGAGCGAATTTCTAGTTTGAATGTTTTGGGCTGTTCCTTGACTCTCTTTGGCCTGGGGGAAGGCATCGTTATGGCCGTACTCAGCCTAGGGCGCTAGGGTGAAGCAAAGAACTTTGGAAGGAAATGAATTCTGACTGCGCACACTCGTCTCAGTGTTACGAGGGTTTTCATCTGGGGGAGGGGGCGAGTGTTGTTGCTGATAACGATGTTCCCCTCAATTAACCAGCCCCTTTTCTCTACCGTTGCACCATTTGTCTACTCTCCTTCTCATGCCCACCTTTCATTGTCAAGCCTTGCGAGGTTTCTGATAGTGTAGACCTTTCCTTAAGAAAGGCGAAGACTTTGTGCAAAAGTAATTAGGCGGAACAACATGCTTTTCGCAAGGGACAACTGCTTTTCCCAAGCAACGCATCGAGCTAACGCTCGGTTTGGACTGACAGTAAGCCTTAGGGTGAGTCTGTGTACTTTGCAGAGCACAAGTCCTTGCGTCCTAGGTTTCTTGCCCTCCTTCAAGGCCTACATTAGTGATTACCATGACCCACAAAACCAAGTTGTCTCATCTAGCTAGTTTCACATCTAGGAATCTGAAACTCAGTAGACTTGAACGCCAGCTTGATATGTTTACAGTAAGCGGTAAGCCGAAATGGAGTGCTCCTGACAATGCCATTTTTGATCACTAGGCAGCCGACAGAGTCGTGGGCCGAAGACGACGAACAAGAAAGTTTGATCAACCCACCTATTGGTGTAGCTTATAGTATGAGTGAGACTCACCATACTCCCTGAGTGATTTACAAGATGATATTGATGTAGTGCTTGCTGATATAAACATGAGGACGAAGAAGAGCAGTGCTCGGTGCAATTCCGGTTTGCTACTCTGTAATGGTGTCAGGAGGCGCTCATGTCGTTGAGGGGTGGGGACATTCAAGTGAGTGAGCCAATTGCCGTGTTTGGGACTAAGTCTTAGGGAGGAGAAGGGATTCTGGGGGAGGATGTGGGCGATTGTGTTCTCCTTGGCAATGCACCCTTTTCCAGGGCTTAGCGTCCTAGTGTCACCTACCACTGACCCTATTTTGAATGCCCCCCTAGGGGCATGAGCGCCTGTCAGACTTTGCGACCAACTGCTAGCGCAGTGCGCAATCGCTTTCTCGAAATTTGGCACTTGTCAAAAGGAGTCTTTTTATTCCGCGCTCTAAAGTAGCGCCTCGCATGGAGTTGTCCACGAAGCCACGTAAAAACCCCACTCTTCTTGAGACCGTAAGACATCTCAGCAGGCATTTTGCAAATCATGGAATAAGCTAACGCTCAATTTCGACTGAAACGGGCATGATGGCGCCACATCTTCCAACTGCTTCACCTTGACTTTCCACGTTTTTCAAAGGAGTGAGGCAGAAAATTATTTGCAATTAGCAAAACCGACGGCCTGTATATTTCGTCAGAGTTCTGGGCAGAGAGAACCAAACGGGCCGGTTTCCTCTTAACGATCGTGTCCAATGATAATCAATGGTTCTATGGACTGCATTCAGCAGCACACGGCAATCACTCAAATGCGGTGCCAACCACAAGAGAAATTGCCTATTATACGAGTAATGCGAACTGATTGCCTAAGAACAGCCTAGAGGAGACGATCCACGGAAGAAGAAAAAAAAAAAACACTAGCAAACGGTGTTCTTGAACTTTGAAGCGGTGTTAGTTCCACCTGCAAAGGGACAAAAGGGGTTCCATCTTGCAGTGTAACTCTCGAATATCGTGTGAATATCCTACTAAATATAATCGGCTAAGCGTGGTGTGTTGTCCTGACGAAATTCATAACTTCACCCCCGTTTGGACGCCCCAGCCGCGGCTCAAAACTTCTAGATATACCAGTTTAGGCTGCGAGCCAGCCATTCGCGTGCATGAGACGGGGCTGGCAGCGGTAAACAGGCCCGCATCAATTTATTTTTTCATTTAATTTAGCACTTTGCTCGTAATAAAAAAAAAAAAAAAAAAAAAAAAAAAAAAAAAAAAAAAAAAAAAAAAAAAAAAAAAAAAAAAAAAAAAAAAAAAAAAAAACATCTTACTTACGCCGCAAACTCCGCCCACATCCGGGTGTGCCACGCCCAGCGTTCACATTCAACCTCTACTCCTACTTTCACCTCTGGCATATTTTTTTCAGGTCTCTAAGTCATCTCGGAGCCGAATTATGAGGTCTTGTAAATGGCGTTATGAGTCACGAATTTCTGAGGCAGACCCCGCCCACTTTGGTGCATGGTTAGCCCAACAATGGCATTCAACCCTACTCCATACCTCAATACTTATGCACATTTTCCCCGGTCGCCGGAACTTCTAGGAACCGAGTTATGAGAGCGGTGGCAAACTCCGCCCACATCCGGGTGTGCCACGCCCAGCGTTCACATTCAACCTCTACTCCTACTTTCACCTCAGGCATATTTTTTTCAGGTCTCTAAGTCATCTCGGAGCCGAATTATGAGGTCTTGTAAATGGCGTTATGAGTCACGAATTTCTGAGGCAGACCCCGCCCACTTTGGTGCATGGTTAGCCCAACAATGGCATTCAACCCTACTCCATACCTCAATACTTATGCACATTTTCCCCGGTCGCCGGAACTTCTAGGAACCGAGTTATGAGAGCGGTGGCAAACTCCGCCCACATCCGGGTGTGCCACGCCCAGCGTTCACATTCAACCTCTACTCCTACTTTCACCTCAGGCATATTTTTTTCAGGTCTCTAAGTCATCTCGGAGCCGAATTATGAGGTCTTGTAAATGGCGTTATGAGTCACGAATTTCTGAGGCAGACCCCGCCCACTTTGGTGCATGGTTAGCCCAACAATGGCATTCAACCCTACTCCATACCTCAATACTTATGCACATTTTCCCCGGTCGCCGGAACTTCTAGGAACCGAGTTATGAGAGCGGTGGCAAACTCCGCCCACATCCGGGTGTGCCACGCCCAGCGTTCACATTCAACCTCTACTCCTACTTTCACCTCTGGCGTATTTTTTTCAGGTCTCTAAGTCATCTCGGAGCCGAATTATGAGGTCTTGTAAATGGCGTTATGAGTCACGAATTTCTGAGGCAGACCCCGCCCACTTTGGTGCATGGTTAGCCCAACAATGGCATTCAACCCTACTCCATACCTCAATACTTATGCACATTTTCCCCGGTCGCCGGAACTTCTAGGAACCGAGTTATGAGAGCGGTGGCAAACTCCGCCCACATCCGGGTGTGCCACGCCCAGCGTTCACATTCAACCTCTACTCCTACTTTCACCTCAGGCATATTTTTTTCAGGTCTCTAAGTCATCTCGGAGCCGAATTATGAGGTCTTGTAAATGGCGTTATGAGTCACGAATTTCTGAGGCAGACCCCGCCCACTTTGGTGCATGGTTAGCCCAACAATGGCATTCAACCCTACTCCATACCTCAATACTTATGCACATTTTCCCCGGTCGCCGGAACTTCTAGGAACCGAGTTATGAGAGCGGTGGCAAACTCCGCCCACATCCGGGTGTGCCACGCCCAGCGTTCACATTCAACCTCTACTCCTACTTTCACCTCTGGCGTATTTTTTTTCAGGTCTCTAAGTCATCTCGGAGCCGAATTATGAGGTCTTGTAGGGGACGAAATCGAGCTACGTATCTTTGTGGCAAACCCCGCCCACTTTGGTGCGTGGGTCGCCCACTGATATCAGTCGGCTATCATCTCTTCCCCAACCTTTTTCTACTTTTCTCCCATCTCTGGAACTTATTGGAACCGAGTTATGAAGTACCGTGGCAAACCCCGCCCACTTTGGTGCATGCTCCGCCCGCCAACAACGGTTGACCCCTTTCCCTCTGCCAACCCTCATACGCTTTTTTCCCGGACTCCGGGACTCCTAGGAACCGAGTTATAAGCCTAATTGCAAACTCCGCCCACTTTGATGTAAGCCACGCCCATCCCTGACATTTAGCTTCCCCTCCCCTCCTGACCTCTATCCGTTGTTTTCCGGTCTCTAAGTCATCTCGGAGCCGATTTATGAGCTCTTGTAGAAAATGCTGTCCGCTTCACGACACGCTCCGCCCATTGTGGGCGGGCCTCCGTTCACATCATGCGTGGTGGAAATACCTTAGGCATTGCTCCCCTGCACTAATTTCGTTTCTGGTCTGTAGGCTTCCTCTTAACCGAGTTATGAATATTTTCACTGAGCACCCATTTTCTAGAGAACGCCCCGCCCACCGAGGGTGGGTCTCCTCAGTTCGATCTGGCTTACCAACCCACACCTATGCCCACTTTTGTCCCGGTCTCGAGGCTGTTTTGTGACTGAATTTGAAATCATGGTCCTCAGTACCACTCATTTCGACGCACGCCACGCCCACTGTGGGCGGGGCTCCGCTTAGGTAATGTATGTTTTTTACTTCTCGAGATATGGTACACCCATCCCAAACTTGACCTGGACCCTGTAGGTTGTTGTTCGCTTGATACCGAATTTCGTGACAGACGGACAGACAGACAGCGCATTATATTATAGTAGGGTATATAGGGGGCCGGAGGTGAACACTGATGACGGGTGGCGGGAAGTGATAACTACTGATAGGAGCTGATAACGGACGTCGAAATGTTGATGTCACCAATTTCGTTGCACCGTTCGCGTTGACAGTGGAGAGTTTGCACTCATGTATGATATGTGGGTGAGGCGGGGACCAAGAAGTTGAGTGAACGAATGGATAGCAACTGATAAGATATATGGAGGCGTC
>MU902042.1:0-18334 GCA_036418205.1 Ostertagia ostertagi | reverse complement strand
CCATCAACGGCGGACACAGTGTCACTTCAACTCAGATGAAATCAAAACGAGACCCATAATCGCATCATGTGGTGGTCCAGCGGATAGGCTGAGTTGGCTCCTAGTTCAGCTCCTTTCACCCCTGTTGCGGCATGTGGGAGCACACATTGTCAACGTCGACGAATTTATTTCAGCACTTCACCGATGTTCAGTTCCGACGACAGCTTTCTATGCGAGTTTTGATGTAGTGTCCTTATATACAAACGTTAACAACGCAGACGCAGTGGCAAGCTGATTTCTAAGGCTGCTTTCATAGTTCGCATCGGTGCGGTCGGTGCCGACGGCGCCGACCGCACCGACAGTGTGAAGAGCGTCAATATGCGCTCTGGCGCATGACGCGTACGTTGGGCGCAGATGGCGCGCTCCGATCGATAATCTTGGGTTTGGTGTACTTCTTGTCTTCAGTCTTCCTTTTATAAGTGTGTTTTCTGTTGATACTTATTTTTTATGTCTTCATGAGTACTTTTCAGTTGTTCCGCGGACGAGCGACGTCGTATAACCCCGTGTGAAGTGGCTTCAAGACCCAGTGATTTCATCATGAGCAATTCTGTTTATTCGAGTGAACTGTATGTTTCCAGTAGTTGCTTTCTCTTCGATACAATTTCCTGCTGGTGTGCGAATAATTAAATTACCAAGATCCGGCGGCCTTTCGCACACCAGCAGGAAATCGTATCGAAGAAAAAGCAATTTCTAAATTTATAGAGTCCACTCGAATAAACAAAATTGCTTATGATGAACTCACCCAGTATAGCCACTCGGGGTAGTACGACGGGGTTCAACGAAGTCGTGGAACAGCTGAAAAGTATTAATCAAGACATTAAAGAAAAGTATGAACAGAAAACACACGAATGAATGCAACACGGCGCGAAAAAACATCGAAAAGCACAAGAAATACACAAAAAACAACGGCATCGATCGGAGCCCCCACATCTGCGCCCAGCGCACGCGTCATGCGCCAGAGCGCATATTGACGCTCTTCACACTGTCGGTGCGGTCGGCGCCGTCGGCGCCGTCGGCACCGACCGCACCGATGCGAACTATGAAAGCAGCCTTATCCCTTCGGAAGAGAACCGCAGCCAGGTTTCCATGATGGGATTTTCTGCAAACGAAATAAAGGACCTCATCGAAGCGGCACTGGAATGCAATATTTTCCGCTTTGACAACAAATTTTACAAACAGAAACGAGGCTTAGCTATGGGTAACCGCATAGCACCAGTGTTAGCAGTAATCTATTTGGACCACATCGAAAAGACATCATTAACAAGTGGAATTATTTTCTACAAACGTTACATTGATGACGTGTTTGTTATTGGTTCTACAGAAGAAGACCTTGTGGAGACATTAGAGAGACTGAATGCACAGGATGCGAACATATCCTTTACTAGAGAAGACCTCAGGAACTGATGGTTTTTTGCCGTTCCTTAACACGAAAGTGAGGATATGTGAAGGTCACAAGGAACACCTATGGTATAAGAAAAGTGCCTCGTCGAACATATTGTTGCATTCGAGAAGTGCTCATCCGATATATATGAAAGCGAATGTCGTGAAAAATCTAGTAAGAACAAAGGAAAAGCTTGGGACGCGAAGGGACCCAGCCGTCAACGCGAAAGTTGAAAGCATTCTTGAAAGTAATGGCTACGTGGAAGGAAATATTGAGACCTGGGTCCCACATAGATCACCGGACGGAATAAATCTTGTAGTACCATTTGTCAGCGACAAACTGGCTCGTGAGATAAACCGTGCGGTGAAATTCTCAGCTTCCAATTCGACTGGTCTTCCGCCCTCCCCCTACACTTAAGGATCTTTTCACTTCATCGCGGATCTACGAAAGTCGGTGTCACGAAGAATCTTGTCGGTATTGTACGTCGGAAAAGATTTGTGAACTCCAAGGCACCGTCTATCTCGTTCAATGTGGAGGATGTGGAGAGAAATACGTGGGGGAGACGGCAAGACCACTGAAGGTTCGACTAGACGAACATAGAAGAGCCTTGGCCAACCCCGCTGCCTATCCTCGCAGCAGTTTTTCCAGACACCGCACATTGAAGCATGAGAGAGAGGACGCCCCGTCCTTTGACGTGAGCGTTCTTCACAGACATTTGGTGCGGCCGCTGGAAAGGAAAATCATGGAGGCGCGGGAAATACATCGTATAAAGCCAGAAATCAACGCGAAAGAGGAGCTACCCGTGACTTCTGAAGCTTCTCTCTATCACCGAGTCCCTCGTCTCAGGATTGATGCTTCATTTCCTATTCCCAGCCAAAACCCCGAAAGGTTCCACTACTCTCTGGTATGTATTGATGTATAGTGTTTTTGTAATGTAACTAGTTGATCATGTGCAATTGTTGTAATTTTAAGGTCTGATGATGGCATTATTGCCGAAAGCTAACCAATAAATAGTAAATTACAAGAGCTTCAAGATCACTCATCAATACGAACATATACATCCTTCTATTTTATAAAGCGCTAACTTTGTGTGTCGGTTTGTGTATCTGTATGTGTGTGTATGTATGTATGTGTGTCCGTCCGCAAAATGAAGTGAGTGAGAAGGAAGCTCATGGGATAAACAAACCGCTAACAAATCGGGTAGCTTACAGGATTTGAGATATCAATGTGTTTGTAGCAGGATAGTTGTGATAACACTCTCAGGGCTATATAAACACCTGCTTAGCACACTTCCGTTCATTCCACATGGTGCTGCAGTGGCAGCTGGAGGGCAGTGGAGAGAGGAAGGGGATGAGGAAGGGAAGCGAAAAATCTACCGTCATATCATGATTGTGTCCCTTCTACTGTATGAAACACCATTGTGTTGCATACGCGTCACTTCCACGAGGTGTTGGTGTCACAGGAGGAAGGGACCATAGCGGAGGATAGAAAGCTTGCGCAGGAAAGGAAGGTCCCGGCGGTTGACGGGGGACTAATCTGGTATATATAATCGGCTAAGCGGTTGTGTGTGTGTGTGTGTGTGTGTGTGTGTGTGTCTGACCGGAAATTCATAACTTCACCCCCTTTGGACCCAGAGCGCTCAAACTTCTAGGATATATAGGGGGCCGGAGGTGAACACTGATGACGGGTGGCGGGAAGTGATAACTACTGATAGGAGCTGATAACGGACGTCGAAATGTTGATGTCACCAATTTCGTTACACCGTTCGCGTTGATGGTGGAGAGTTTGCACTCATGTATGATATGTGGGGTGAGGCGGGGACCAAGAAGTTGAGTGAACGAATGTGGTAGCAACTGATAAGAACTGATAAGGGGCGTCAAAGTGTGGATACCACCAGTTTCGTTGCGGCCCTTGCGGTTACATTGGAACCTTGGCTCTCACATGTGGTATAGGGGATGGGACGGGAACACGGATAGCGGATGATCAGAAGTGATAACAAGCGATAACAGTTGATAAGGAAGTTAGGATTTTGAGTACTGCTGAATTCGTTGCAGCCTTCGTTGTGACAGTAAATATTAGCTCCTACACGTTGCCTGGAGGTTGGGACCGGGACACCGATTGCGAACAGTATGAACTGATAACAAATGACAAGGAATGATAAGAGCGTTTGAATGCAAGTCTCTCCAACTTCGTTGCAATTTTCACTGGCAAGCGATCAAGGTGGCGCGATCGAGGTGGCGAGGGTTGAATGTAGGTGACAGAAAGTGGTATGAGCGGCAACTGTACTGATAAAAGTAGCAACAGTTAAGCGTGCCTTCAGTTTAGCTAAACCAGGCTCCTAGCACGTGAATGTGTTCCATTCCTACCCTTTCATCTAAAGAAGTAAAGAAAGTTGAGCTGCTCAACTATCTGGAGCGAATAAAATCTATATTTCCAATTTCCATCACAGCTCGGTTAGATGCTGATTGATTGGTTATATTTCACTTACACACCGATTCTTCAATTGTGGAAATTCTATAAACCGCTAAATCGCCCGAGCTCGATATCAATGCTAAATGTTTACGAAGTCATGATAAGTGCAATTTTCATTCCGCATGCTACTGCGCGCATTACGCTACAATCTTAAGCAAACTCCGGGATTAAACAGGTGCTATCAGCGCTTTGTAGTGATAGCTTAGCTGCGGAACGACCTGAAAGTGGAAAGGAAAGCAAGAGAAATCCTTGGGAACGCTGCAATTAAGGCCTTAACCTTCAATAGGGTCGGATGTGGTACGATGGCGAGAAAGGGTGGTCAAAGAAGACAAATACGCGAGAGAGCACGTCGTTTGAGAGAGCACGCTGATCTCTCATCAATGCACGCTGATCTCACCACCTCTCGCGGCGGGTGGATGCGTTGGAAGGGAGTCGATGGTTGCGGGCCCGTAAGGATTAGCGCCCTAACCGCGCAGTTTTTGCGACGAAGCTGGAGTGATCCAGTTACGTACGGACCTTACAATTTCCCCCGTGGAATCCCTCCTACTAGTCGGGCTAATCCCGGGGTTTGCCTTTAAAGCAAAATTGGACAGCCTTTGAAATTCATGTGACACATCTTCCAAACATCTTACTGTTATTTTCTCAGCCACGTGACCTAATATTCAGCAAGTTGTCCAGTTTCACTAAAGCCTACCATGTGATGCGCGCGGTTGCGTGCGGAGCTAAACTGGTATATAATTTGAATCAGATAAGGTGATTGCAGTTAAAGAAAATCTTAGCTAGAACTTCAAACTTTCCTCTGCATTCTGCCCATGACGGAATCAGGTAAATTTCAAATTATTCTTAAAAGCTCACAACTCACAATTCGACGCAATAATCGACCGCAGTGTAGAAACCTTAGGCAGATTTAATTCTGTTTACAACGTAATGGAGCCCAAATGTGGAGTCAGTCAATAATGCACGATCTATTAGGACAACCTCATAAGCTCCTTCAACTGTCGAGCGAGTTTCTATCCATCTACCAGCTGTCTTTTTCTATGAAGCCTGCCCTACCCTTTTCCATAGTGTCTCGGCGACGCACATGACAAGCGAATGAACGCGTCCCTTCGCCAGAGGCACGCTCCACTGTCCGAAGCGCTTCTGGACAGTCGAGATACAATATTTGGGTTGCTCTATCGCTAGCAGGCGAAGTCAGTACGGTGCGGATGCTATACATGTAGATGCGCAACATGTTCTAGAACCTAACGGTTTGCGTCTGTTCTCACCACTTTCCGAATCCTGTGCACTAGTCCAGCATTTTTTACGGACTACCATAACCGAACCTCCGCCAGCTTCACGAATGGTGTTGATAACTTTCAAATGAAACGTTTTACGTGAGGACCTTACATGTGCTTTATTGCCGTCGTCGACAAACATCCAAAAGTCGCTTTCTTCGCACCAAATCAGACGCATGTCTTGTGCGTCCTTGAAACACTATGGTAAAAGGGTAGGGAAAAATTCGACAAGAAAGGATCGGGAACATGGGTGAGGATCATGTCAGGTTGTACCAACTCAAAAGGGTTATATAAATGAAGAATTGAATCGTTTAATTGGAGGGGCAGTCGATTATCACTTGTCAAGTGTAAGCTTTAAATACAACAATTTTAAATTTTTTGAATAATAATGACTCATGCCCATTGATTCTTTAGAAATAGCGCGTGCGACGCTTTGTAGCATCACAAATCTGTCGCCTGTCATACTCATCGACCAGCTGGTGAAATGATTCCTTACAGAAGTGGAGTCGCCTCTCTGTGGCGAGTCTAGCCTTTGCAAAACTTCTAGTTTGGTCGAAATTGGTTAGAATTGAAACTGGATGGCCGCCTGAAACTGTGTCGCTATCTCTTTTCCAGGCTTGCTGCTCCTCATTTCCTTATTCTTCCAATACGGCGCCAGCAGCTTAGCTTTTGGCTACCTCTTATGATTTCCTGAACACCGTGCCATTCGAGCCTTCGCTCTTAGACTGGACGTAAAGCGGAGATGCTCGCTCTTGGGAAAAAATTTCCGCTAAACAGCTCTAGCACTTGAGCGAGCCTCAGCTCAGCTACATATACTGGAAAAAGAGACACTATCGCAAATTCAGGCCGTGCTGTTAGGTTTTTTGTTTGCTCTCTTCCTCTATCTTCTCTACATACGAAGCAGCACTTTTAGGTGTTTTGTCTGTTTGGTCTCGCCCGAACTCGCTAAGTGGACCCAATCACGAAATACGGTTGGGCTATTGTCCCGCTGGATAAAAAGTCAGCCCAAGGTCGTACACGCATGCCTAAAAGTGGGTAAGGTAGTGGGCGCAGCCCGACCTTCTGGATTGGGAGGGGCTAATTCCAAAGCTTCGTTAGAAACGCTAAAAGTTCCATTTTTTGAGGGCACCTTAGTTTTCACTTGAGACGTGCCATAGCTTGGATTAAAGTACACACGGTAATGAGCGGAGCCAGACCACATAGGCGGGATCGAAAATTTCTGATGAAAAACAAGGTTTTGCTCAAAAGGCTTGAACGCGGTGTGTTCTATTACACTGTCGTGTAAAACTTGGAGACAAAGGGAATAAATAACAACTTATCTATGACTCAATGGAATTAGATGCAACTGTGGGAGCATGATGTTAATGGTCTTGTAGTCGTGCACACTAGCGCTCTATCTACGCGATCATAACCTTATATCTGGAGTCAAAAGGGATCGGCCACGCGGAACTAGGGGTTTGGTAGAACAGGATAAGAGGAAGTGCACCGATAAGGAAAAAGTTAATGTGGTACGTAGCTGTGCTTTTAATTACAGTAAGGCTCGGAGACAGCACTAGACTGACTACACTCTTCACACAAGGAGGAAGCACCGGGAAACAGAGAAAGTTGTGCTATGGGTGGGGTAGAAGAGTTTGGTGTTGGCTCACAGCATTTTTATATGCCTAGGGAGCGAGTAAATCCTACAGCCTGATTCCCATAGAGGAGTAGACTGGCTTCATCAGGCGAACAACCGCAGCAGCAGGTGATTGCTAGGTTTTGCTACAGGCAAAAATGGACCCACGTCAGTCACATGCTGCAGTTGCAAAAACATTTATCAGGATTGTAAGGCATGTAATCCCAGTCCGGACAGTGGCGCAGTGACCGCATAGGGGATGATCTCTGTCCGAGCAACAGAAGCTGGTGCTCGAAAGCCCGCGTATTCAAGCGGATTTGATACGGTAAGCCAGACATTGTAATTGACCACCACCTCTTAAGCGGAAAACGCGTCCCTCTCTCTTCAATCTCACCCGCACACTCGCTGCTGTGCCGCGTCTCACGCCGCTCTCTCCCGTTTTAGCATATATCGGAGAATAATAACATGCAAGATCATCGTTAAACATGATTGTTTCGGTGGTCCATTCGGTATGGTGTGGGGAGGCATAAAGTTGCAGTGTCGTACCGACCTTCCAACTTGTAATCAACGCAATGCTTTCTGTATGTTTTCGACGTACTAGTGACGCCGCTGTTTCCTCTCTATGTGCCATTCTCTTAAGGGGATGCGTTCGAGTACACCAATATTCATTAGTCTGCCTAGAGAAAATGTGCGCACCGCATCTGACGGCAGCTAGGTGGAAAAACTCTGAACGCTAGTGACGTGCCCGGTACCAAAAGTATGGACACTCATAAAGAATATGTCTCGAGGAGTCGAGCTAACAGACTTTTTTAGTTATAGAAAAGGTCTTCACCCATTCGACTCCCCTTAAGTTCTGGGGTCCCGAATTATTGAACCTACAATGACATTTCTCGGCAAAAGATTTCGTTCTAACTTAGCGAACTATTTTTCATGGAAAGTTTTTTCTTTGTATCAAAATTATGTGGACACCCTGAGGCAGATGAAGTTTTTGCATCGATTTCCTAACCTATTTTTACTTCTCCTTTCGTTACTTATTCTGGCATCATTCCTCTTCACGGCAAGCGTTTTTCTGAAGAAGACCGAGCACAGAAATGGGATCCCCATGCTTCTGAACCTTCCTATTGCGATATAGCACGTCAACCAGTCATACGTCCTCGTAGGTTTGGATAGAAATCCGAAATCCTGATGCTAAGCTCTCGACCTTGACTGAGGGTTGTTCTCAATATGCTACTTGTTCAAAAGAAAGAAGCCAGAAAGACAGAAAGACTTACTTCAACTTTAAAAACGCCCACGGCAAGAATAGCCTTAATTTTCTCAAATTTTTTCTTTTCGTACTACTCAACTTTACGCATAAATGATCTTCCCGATCTTAAAAAAGACCAATCGGTGTCTCATTCAATCAATTGAGCACACGACACGAAAGAAGATGAAGAAGGCTTTGTATATGAATGCGGGTTCAGGTTGGCAAGGTTGGAATTCCCACTCAAAAAAGGATCACAACATGATACTTTGAACCCACACAGACAGTGCTTTCGTGGAAATGGTAAAATTAGTATAAAAGACTTTCTGGAAATTTCTCTCATAGACCAACTCGACTGGCAGAAAGAAGCTTATTCCTTACTATTCGGGTGGGTCTTGAGGTTTTTGGAGAGACTTTGGTCGGACCCGCAGATGTGCTCGAAGAGACAGTTCGGAAGATTTTTGACTTGTTTTTGTTTGTTAACTGCTCTTTTTGACCGCAGTTCGCCTTGCGAATGTTTCACAAGAATGCTGGATTGTGAAAACTTTCGCCGCCAGGCGGGCTCGAAAGAACAGTTGGAATTTTGACTTGTTTTGTTTGTTAACTGCTGTTTTAACGCCGCAGTTCGCCTTGCGAATGTTTCACAAGAATGCTGGGTTGTGAACAAAACTTTCGCCCCAGGCGGGACTAGAACCCGCCTCTCGCTAAAGGTTGTGAAAAGTTCTTTCTTGTGAAAAGTTCGGAAGATGTTCATCAAAGGTCTGGGGTGGTTCCAAAAGGAGGGGGACATTGAAGTTTGGCTTGCCAACATGTCAGGTAGACGACTAGGATTATAATGAGGTGCTTGAGTCCCGGCTACAACCTTTTTCGAAAAGTCATGGTCGCAAATCACTTGTTTTGCAGGGGAGGTCCCTGACACCATTCCATTTGGAAAAATGCTAAACGCAACGGCTTTGATTGGCAAGTCGGCTAGCGTATTCCTCAGACTTCATCCTTATTGAAAACGTAGAGGTATCGTGGTTCGCGGTCTCTACGTCATTGAACAAAAGAGTAATATCACAAGTGACCTAACACGTCGGTGAAATTTGCTAGTTGGGAACAGATCTGCAAGACATGTATCCAGACCCCATTCATAGCATGCCAAACAGAATGGCTCAACTTACTAGAAACTTTGGTAGGCCTACCGATTTCAGATTTGAAGATATTGCCGTTTTTCTCTCAAAAGTGTCCACATAATTTTGATACAAAGAAAAAACTTTCCATGAAAAATAGTTCGCTAAGTTAGAACGAAATCTTTTGCCGAAAATATCATTGTAGGTTATCGACCACTAGGAGTTGAATGGTGGAGGTTTCATGACATAAAAGCCTTTAGCTGACCCCTGAGAATCGATTCCAGGGTGTCCACATACTTTTTGGTACGCACTGTATGGCGACTTGTAGGGCCTGTCCTCTCCTCGAGTCATCTATGCGCACAGATAGCATAGCATTCTATGCAGGGCATCATAGCAAAGCAATGCTTGCGTCCTAGCGTCTATACACCCCATCAAGAACCACTCCTATCTTCTCAATGTCTACTATGAATTGGAGTAGCCTCACCCATCGACCGCTTCAGACATTGTCTTTGAAGACAAGTGTTTATTCCAATCGTTCCATTGCTCGTTTCTGTCAATAAATCTGCACTATAATGCAACATTCCCTTATACATATATATATATATATATATACATATATATATATATATGTACAGTAGCGGTCAAAAAACTTTTTTACTTTTGATCTAGCGTAGACGATAGACAATGAAATTGCCCCAAACTCACAGACTCAAGTAAAGATTACGATGGGCGCAACATTATTCTTTGAAAACGAGAATCGCTTTTGAAAAATACGAATTTTTATAAGAAATGGCGCGTCAAAAGTTTGGAAACTTCTCAAATTTCAAAGCGAATTCGGCAAAATAGCTCTCGAATCTACATGATAAATTAATTATTCGATGAGTAGCTTTGAATTTCTATGTTAGCGTCGTTTTTATTGACATGGAGTTGATTATAAAATAATTTTAGGACTTTAAGTCGAACCCTACACACTGTGAACTAAATCACATTGTTCGGTGGGATTCTTAACTGGAATGTGGGTTGAGCGACATGCCAGTTCTTCCGTGGGATGTAGAACTCAATTAGACTTAGATCTTGACTTGGTCGCTTCATAGCAGCTTCTTTTTCTGGGTTTAGGAAGGCGGCAGTGAGGAGGTAGGCCTGCATCGGGTCATTTCCGTGATAGAAAACCCATCTTTTCCGGCTAGTTCTGACTATCGAAGGTAAGCATTGTATTCTACAGACTATACTTGTACTTAGCCCAACCCACATTTCGCTGGATACCTAGAACTGGGGAATCGCCGAATGGTCGGACACATCTTCATCCATGACAATACTTCCACTATTTCTGACTGTTGGAATCTTATACTCAAAATGAGGTTCCCATTTGACAAAACACTTCACAGGGTCCACAACATTATTTCTAGGAAGATAGAAATCTCATTCGTCGCTGAGGACAAAGTTTCACCTCTCGCCTTCGGTCCATGTTAGCCGTTAGTGTGCGGAAGCCAGTTGGGCATCCTGCTCTCCAACAATGGCTTTTTTTGGAACTATCCGTACTATTCCGTTCAGGGCGGATCCAAGGCGAGATCGCGGCCGATGTTGTGCTACACTTGGACTTCAATATGATTAGAGGAAAACTGGAAAAAGTTGTCTCTCACTTGGAGAATGTCGGGGGCACGGGACGTGCCAACCCCTCCGAAGTATTTGAGGAGGGCCAATTTTCTTGTGAGATACTTTTTGATGATCATTCTTCGCTGTGCTACTCCAACAAAGTTAGAAACATTCGATGCTATTGCTTCCTTAGAGATTGAACTACTAAGAAATTTCAATTTCGTATTCCGGATTGTAGGGTTTAAAAAAGGACTTCCCATGGAAAAACTGCTTCCTTTGCATATGAATTCATTTTGAAATTACACATTGCTCAATGGTTGAACTAAAATTAACAGAAACAAGTGAACATTGAAGAGTAGGAATCATAATGATAAGGGAAACAAAAAGTTTCCAAACTTTTGACGCGCCATTACTTGAAAAAATCTTATTTCTCAAATATGATTATAGGTTTTTGGAAATTGTTCTTCCCGTCGTATTCTGAACTCGATTTTGTATGTAATATCTAAATTTGGGACAATTTCGTTATGGTATCGGCCGCGCTAGATCAAAATAAAAAAAATTGATTCTCAAACCTACCGCTATATACAGGGGTGGCAAAAAAAAGAGACACTCAGCCCATGGCGCACATCATCGAACTTTTCGTCACACAGGGAGCCGATGTTAATGAAAGTTTTATGGCGTTATATTCCTTAGTTGTTCCTCCGTAAACAGAAGCAAGCACTCCTTCACTGCCCCTGCCGTCTCCAGAATATGACGTCATCTGCCGTCACCGTCGAGCTCAACGAGGCTTACCGAAATCGCTCCGACCTGAAGCTGCTACACAATTTCCTCAGTGAATTAATTGTTGAATAGCTTCCCAGAGACATTAGCTGTGAATGTGCAAAACCGCTTTTGACCTGCGTTTCAGAGACGTCGTAATCGTCTATGGTATCTCAACGACCTCGTTGAGATCGTACCGCGCACAATGCTTCCGTGGGAAAATCTTCTGATGTCGTCGGTGTAGAAGGCTGTTGTGTAGCTTGTTGATAGATTATAACGTGCTCTTCAATATTCAGTTGGGGTCATTTGTTGTTTCGCGAACGGACCAGGGTGAATATCGCTTGAGGATTCCTCAACGGCACGTCGAGGATTCTCTGCCCGATCAGAGACGATCTCTCGCGCGGACATTCACACTCGCCATGCCGTGCCGTCTGTGCTCTCCGCGCGGATGTTCACTCTCGGCACTACTCTCGCATGGTAGAGAGCTATGGTCGAGGAATTTCCTCGACCGTTATTCACCCTGGTTGGCACTGTTGATACCATACCATACAATCGCTTCGCCATTTCCGAACTCATACGCTTCTTCACTATCGACGTAATGACACTTTTCACTTTAAGGTTTGTGAAATGAAGAAAGCTTGCCTTCTAAGTATCCGAATACGAAGTGATTTGATCCGTTAGTAAAGAACTTACATACGAGAAAGAAGGAAAGAACTACGAAGACTTTTGAGTGTATTTCAAAACGATTACAAACTCGGAGATCTGAGGTCTCTAACGCCACAGTTCAACATTTCTCGTCAACGTTGTGTTAGCATGTCGATTTCCTCCACTCAAACGAGGATTTTAGAAAGGATAATTGCCCACTACTGCAATCAGCTTTTCTCGGTTCTGGTAGCTTTCCTATCCATAAAGCGCCGATGGTGACTGATTAGTAAGCCGTCAAAAGGTGCAACGACTGTGTTGTAATCAGGAAATGAGCATCCAGCAATCCAGCGGTGGAATAAACTTGTGTGCGTGGTGAGCATTGTGATCGCTCTCAATCCATGGGTGCTCCTATAAGCACGGTCGCCGCTCGCACCCAATTTTCTCAAGCTCTGTCCTCAACGTGTCAATCAATTTTCTGACAGCATCATTCTCTTTTTGATAACATCTCTCGATGGTACATGCAGCTTCTGAACCATCAACATGAGAAGCGCATGCTTTCATGTCGGAGATAGAGCATCGAGAGTTTTTGATCTCCTACTTTGTTGGCCCACTACAGGTTCTCATAGCTTTTTTGAAGAGAGGGCCCAATTCACATCTTAAGTGATCAGCTAGTCAAGAATCTTGTGTTTCTTTCACAATTGAAGGCATACTTCACATCTTGAAGTCAGATTAGGCGTGTCTATGAGTTTGACGTGGCGGCCGTCGCACTTGATGGAAGTTGCGCGGATAAGCTGCTTCCAGCATGCTTTGCTGATAACCATCGGAGTATGTTAGAAACTACTATCCACGGGACCTCCATTAAATACGGGCACGCGAAATCCATAGACACGCAATTTTAGTCTGAGATATGTACTGCAGTGCACTCGCACTCTTCATATACCCCAACATATCAAGTTGAAGAAAGGTCTCAATAGAAATTTTCATACCTTTCTATATTTTCGTAGGGTGCCGAGGAAAGGTCTCATGGTATCGGATGGTGGGAGGCTCACGGAGCTTTATTTTTCAGACTGAACCGTATTGTATAGACTCGCGTTTATACATGCCATGCAAAGCAACAATGAATTTTAAAGCGAGAGATTGCGATAGGATTCTGTGTGCTCATAGTGGAAGTGAAGATGCTGAATAATGCCCTAGTAGCGAAAAAAGCAAAGAAATCCGTCAAAAACGCGCAAAATGGGACCACTTCCTCTGCCCGTTGACCTCCGATAATGGACGAGTTGGCAACCAACTAAGAGGTCGTCGGCACTCGTTAAACCATAGCTGCCATCATACCACCAGAGATCATACCTTGATTGACAAAGCATTCCATGAGAAAGTATTGGACAACGTGGCCCGTGGCTGAGGTTACGAAGTTATGTGACGCGCTCGAAGTGGCATACCTTATCAAAATGATAATCGAACAGCGATCTGCTGAGGGGCGGAGCACAGGCGGAGGCGGAGCTCAGAAAGGATTGGCAGCCCCAGGGCGCTGCAACGAGCGCACCTTTAGTCACAAAAAGGCCACATCTCGATTCCTTTGGGCTCTAGCTACTGCTTGAAGTGCTGCTCGTTCTTCCATGCTGCACAGAAATTTTATCGTAATTTCTCGCTTTAAGATGAACCCATGCTAGGCTTGCTTAACATTACAAAGTATTTTGAATCCGATAGCGTTTCGCACTGTTATACGGAGACGCCAAGACATCGGCAGCATCTCAAAGCTGAGATGTACCTTTTCCAGCGGAATCTCCTGTCGGAAGTGAAACTCGTTTTAGATGCCGTCTGCCTGTAGACAAGTGGACTTTACGTCGGAAGGAAGATCTTTGTTAGTACGCGAATTGTCGAGACGCTCGGCTAGCCTACGAACCCGACGCTCACATCTGAGTAATAGGGCTCCCTCAGGTTGTTACGACCTTTTCACCCGGCCTCCGGGACTTCTTGGAGCCGAGTTATGAATTTTCGTCGCAAACGCCCACTTTGGTCAAGCCCCGCCCACCGATGACAGCTGGCCTCCACTCCTCCACCCACCTCCATCCACCTTTTTCCCGGCCTCCGGACTTCTTGGAGCCGAGTTATGAATTTTCGTCGCAAACTCCGCCCACTTTGGTCAAGCCCCGCCCACCGATGACAGCTGGCCTCCACTCCTCCACCCACCTCTATCCACCTTTTTCCGGCTCATTAAGGCTTCCCCGGCCCGAATTATGAGGACTTGTAGAAAATGCCGTACACTGGAGCGCACTCCACCCATTGTGGGCAGACCTCCGCCCACGTCATATTTGCTGTGAAACACCTAGACGTTTTCTTCTGCGCACCTACATATTTTTGTTTTCTGGCGCTGTAGATTCTCACAAGTAATTCTCGCCAAGTTGTGAATTTTTTCATAAAGCACTGCTTTTTTGGAGAACGCCCCGCCCACCTCTAAGGTGGGTCTCTCTAATTCGATGTGAGTTACCAATGCACACCTTTTCCCACTTTTTGGCCCAACTTCAAGGTCGTTTTCTGAGAGAATTGGAAATCTTGGTCGTCAATGAACACTCATGTCGACGGCACGCCACGCCACTGTGGCTGAATCCGATTGTTGATTGCTGTGTTTTGATACTCCGTAAGACGCTTTTTGCCATCGTCCCACTATGCCACGGCCTCAGGGCATCCCGAGACGCTAGAAATTTCGTGTGCAGAGCATTCATGCACAGAACGACAGACAGAACGGCGGACGACAGACGCTTTATAGTAAGTAGGATTTTCTCGACTGAGAATTTGGGGCGATCGTCATTCGACTTATACGCGCGACATGCTAAAGGGTTGCTCTTCTTTGCGATGACGCCCGAGCTCACGCTCTCAAGTTATGGAATTCGAAATGGTCAATCTTATTCTTTGAACCTAGCCCGTCTGGCTCCCGATATATGCACTTGAGCAGACATGAAGTATACTGACGACCGAGATTTTTTCGATTCTCTTAGAAAACGACCTCGAAACTGGGCCAAAAAGTGGGTAAAGGTGTGCATTGGTAAGTCACATCGAATTAGGGAGACCCACCCCCGGTGGGCGGGGCGTTCTCCAAAAAAGCAGTGCTTTATGAAAAATTTCATAACTCGGTTGGGAGAAAGCCTACAGAGCAGAAAACAAATTGGTGTAAGGGAGCAATGTCTAGGTGTTCCACGTTGCATACATTTTATCAAACAATCATTGCATTTCGGAAATGTATGCTATACGAAGTTATTACGAACCGCCACAGTTCCACGCCTCAGAAATCTAAAGCATTCGTTGGACACGTGTTGTGGACCGTTAGGATAGAAATGCCGTAATGTAACGATGGCATGAGCTTTTTAAGTGAGAGTGAAACTCTATTTAGGACTTTTCCCTCAACCATACACACGAATCATCAGAAGAAAAAGCAATTGCTAATAAAGTTACTAAGCTACGATCATTTCCGTACGAGTAATTTGATGGTTAATATGATATCAATCCAAAATAACAGACATTATAGATTTTTCAGAGTACATGACAGTGAATATCCAAGAGTGAGCAAGTTATACATTGGTCGTTTTCAGCCTGACAGCAGCAAATGCCACAGTGGATAAGCTAGAGAGTCCACTCGACGGTGCGGTGAGCGATTTTTCAGAAGCGGCCGATCAATATTCATGGGGTAACATGGAGTTGAAGTATCAAGGTCCCGAAGCTCTCCGCCCAATGGCAAATGTGAGGAAAAAGCCACCGGTATCAGCTCACGGCTATAGTAATTTCAAACGTAAATGCAGGTCTATCGATCAGCCACACTTTCTATTGGTTGCTCTCAAGAGACGTGCAAGCAGGCTAACACCTCTACTGCAATATGCTTCTACAGCAAACCGTGAGGTTTATTTTTGAATAAGGTCAACTCTTCCCTGTATCAAAAACGATGATAAGAAGTGGCAATCGAAGTGCTGTCTCACTTCTGGGGGATATGAAAGAAGGACATTTTCTAGAAGAGAGAATTTCATAGTGCGCTATAACCCTGTAGAAGGAAGGAACTTGCAATTCACTTTTCTGTGGCGCAGACTGATACAAATTAAAAAGGGACTATGAACCTGGTTCGGGGCACATCACATTGGCTTGCTTTAATCACTGGGGCTAGTCTCAAAAAATGTCAATTTTCAATTTGGCTATGACCCTTTAATGAGGAAAGGGAGGCTAAGGGAGCTTGTCATAAGCAAGACCCGGAAAAATTGATGCTTGAGTGAGCTCAAATGAGTAGTGTGTAAAAATCATACTCCAAAGTCTATTATGTATGACTGTTAGGGTAAACCAAGAAGGCTTCAATGAAAAGTGTGACAATGTATGGTTTTATTGTTACGTTTATTCATTGTTCTCGATCAGTGTCAAATTTGTTTTGCAGCGAGCTCAGATATGGGCAGTATATATACAGAGCCGGAGAGCCCTGTTTCACTGATGCTAACTGCACAAGATATCCCCAATCGAAATGTGATTTTCTGAGGCAACTCTGCAATACAAAGACTTTCGAAAATGTCCCAGCAGGTAACCTAACACTTCCTAAAATTCTCTCGCGCACGCCCAAGCGCTTTATTGAGAGAGGTATCTTTTCGCGTATGATATACAGTAGCGGTCAAAAGTCTTCGCCGAAATTGTTTTTCGACTGTAACTTTTTTTCCGCTGAATCAAATCAATTCAAATTTTAATATGTTTTAGAGATAGTCCTACTTCACTTAAACGGCATATTTGTTTCGGATTGAGAAAGAATTAAGAATGGAAAAAATCATTTCACTAGAAATTCTCGCGTATGAGCAAATTCCAAGTAGGTTTCAAATTACTCTAGCAAGCTTACAATTCAACAAAACAATCTTACGCATGATGAATAACACTGGGCAGGTCCAATACTTTGTTAATGATCTTCTGGGTACGCTGAAATACTAACAAGGCCTAAGTAAGGAATCAGTCATTGAATGCAGTGTCTACAAGGGCAGCTTCCTCCACTTCTCTTGAACTTTGACGAGTTTCTCGCCCATATTTCCGGCTCTTATTTCTACCAAAGGTATCCCTAGTCTCTCCCATAATGTTTCGATGGCGCTCGGGACATTGGTGTGAATTGTTCCCTTCGTTGAAAGCGCGCCATGCTGTCGAAACCAATCCTTCACAGTGAAGGTGCGATGCTTTTGGTCGCTCTATAGCTAGAAGGCGAACTCAGTCACGTACAGTTTCATACGAGCGGATACGAAACTCCTTCCAGAATCTATCTGATACGTCGGCATCCACCACTTCTCTAATCCTGTGCAGTTGTAAAACTTCTTTTACGGACTACCACACGCGAGCCTCCGCCAAGTTTTACATACGGCAGTTAATTCCTTGGATCGAAACGTTTTCCCTCAGGACCGCACACATTCCTATTTCAGTCGCCGGTAAACATCTTGAATACACTCTCGTTGGTCCGCAGGACGTTGTAGCCCTATGGGGATCCCCACTTTAGGTGTGCGTAAGCCCATTTCGCCCCCGACCATTTCACCGCCGACTAACTTCGCAGTATTCGCAATCATGTGAAGGCAGCCTATACAGTTGGGTTCTAGAAGGAGTTCTTATCCACATGTATGACAGTTGGTCAAAACTGAGCTCGCCTTCTAGCATTAGTGCGAAGAAAAGCATCGCACCTTTACTGTGAAGGAGTGGCTTCGCCAGCATGGCGCGCTTTCAACGAAGGGAACAATTCACACCCATGTCCTGAGCGCCGTCGGAACATTATGGGAAAGGATAGGGATACCTTTGGTGGAAATAAGAGCCGGAAATATGGGCGAGAAACTCGTCAAAGTTCAAGAGAAGTGGAGGAAGCTGCCCTTGTAGACACTGCATTCAATGACTGATTCCTTACTTAGGCCTTGTTAGTATTTCAGCGTACCCAGAAGATCATTAACAAAGTATTGGACCTGCCCAGTGTTATTCATCATGCGTAAGATTGTTTTGTTGAATTGTAAGCTCGCTAGAGTAATTTGAAACCTACTTGGAATTTGCTCATACGCGAGAATTTCTAGTGAAATGTTTTTTTTTTTCTTAACTCTCTCTCAATCCGAAACAAATATGCCGTTTAAGTGAAGTAGGAATATCTCTAAAACATATTAAAATTTGAATTGATTTGATTCAGCGGAAAAAAAGTTACAGTCGAAAAACAATTTCGGCGAAGACTTT
>MU902038.1:0-14831 GCA_036418205.1 Ostertagia ostertagi | reverse complement strand
AATTGATGGGAAACTAAATCATGGATCAGCATTGGAGTCTTGGCTGAAGTGACGTGATCTGGGACAGCTTGAAACTCATCATCCTTACAATACTTACAAATCGTTCCACAAGGGACACAAAGGAAGCACAAGGAAAGGTGCAACCTGAACAGTTACATAACAAAGGCCTGTCAGCCGTGACACGATGCCCTCAGTATCAACTTTGATCCACCGTTTCTCGGATCAAGTCTCAGTCTTTACAACGACTATTTAAGCTCTTGTGGGCTACTTGAACAGATTCACACTTATATTTGGGATGAGCAGTGCGAAGAACATGTACGAGCCTCTGCAACTAAGCGCGCATTGAAATGGTTCTGTGATTATATAACCCGAAATGGCGGTGGTCTTCTGAGGGCTCAATCAAAGGCCAAATAATTAAGCTACCCATTCATAATGGAATTCATACGGCACTACACTAGGCGAATAAGATGTGGGGCAAAGAGAGCATTCAAACGCAAATGCCATTGATAACGAAATTGCTATTCGTGGCGCATTCCAGAAGTAGATCAGTGAACCTGAATTTTTACTTCGTTCATTTTTTAACTTCTTTAGTTAAAGGTTTGATTTTTACTTCGTCAGTTTAAAATAATAGTGTTCATAAAACAATGAGACTGTGAGACGGGTTCAGAACAGAAACGTAGACACGCATTGCCTGGATAAAGATCTCCGGCGACCGATATTAGCTGCGCCATTTCCGTTTTCGCTTGCGATCAGTTTATAAAGAACCTGATTGTTTCCCCGTTACGAACTAATCGAGTCCACCGCTTTATCGTTAGCGTTTGCGATGTTTTTATAGCTCCAATCAGTTAACAATGGAGCGGAAATTCGGGCGTAGTAAAAGGCGTCAAGTTAGCCAGAACGGTTTCCAAATACTAAAATTAAACCACTTTCGAAATACTGAGCCTCCTGAATAGGCCGAGAGATTAGGATGGCTCCCTTTTGCCACCTCCCCTGCTCATCCGCTAAAGTCTAGAGCTTTATACGAAGTTATACGAGAATAGAAATGCTCAATTCTGGTGGAGCGCAAAAGCGCTTCTCGTGGAGCCAAGCCGTCTTAGGTCTAGGAGCGCTTCTATGGGTACCAGCTTGCCTTGAACTAAAGGAACCTGAATTGATAATTGACTGGTCCCAGCATGGCAATGCTGAGAATTGTGAATGATCCATGGCGCGCAATTGTGGAGAGAAATTAAATGTGTAACGCATTCTAAACTAAATAATGAAGATCACAGATAGTCCATCATAGGTGATCTCTTGCAGGCTTATTAGAAAGACGAGGAAAGAGAAAGATTTCAGGTTCAAGGATATGGAGCATTCAGAGTTAATCAACCCATTTTTCAGGATGAGCTGCGCATTCCGCTTCTTTCACAATTCTTATGAGATTTCGATCACGGCTTAGCCTATAGAACGGCTTGCGAGAGCCAGGCGATGTACAAATTAGTGCGTTTATTCTTCCAGCCAAGTCTGGTGATAAATACCCCGCTCGGTAGGAATAAAAGATGGCTTGGAAGATGGACGATATAGACCTCTGCACACGGATTCTATGCGTGTGAGCACACCCTTTGGCAACTAGACTACTTTCCATCTGCGAAAGAGAAAGATACAAGAGCACACAACTAGTGAATCAGTGAACTCATGAAAAAGAATGCGTCGAATAGAACAACGCCACTTTGAGCCATTGTTTGAGTCTGGGGTCATCGTTAGTCTGGCCAAATCATACGAATAGGACTGGTTTTGTTTTTTGGAGAAAAAATCGGCACTCTGCAAAGTAGGGTCTTATTTTTGGAAATCATGATGAGAGGATATTTATAAGAATTTCTGCGAAATTCAGAGGAATCTAAAATAATCCCCCCAGCGTGCAGTACGAATTTGTAAGACCCCTATCATCACCATCAACGGCAGAAGGAGTCACAAGTGAACCCCTCAGAATTTCGGTTCAGATAGCTTTCAATTAACTCGGAAAATAAATCATTGAAAAATAATAGAATTTCAATGAGCGTTTGTAGAGAGTTGACATTTTATCGTGTAAAGGTGCAGGGCAAATAAATCGCAGGTCAAGCCGTGCTTTCCATTCAGCTACTTTCAGAAAGAATAGGAGTGTTATAAAGAGTATGAGGACTTTGAAAAAGTGTCGAAAAACTCACTGAGGTGAGGTGAACGCCGAAGAATAGTCAGTCATCCACGACAACCAGCGACCGTAATTTGGGTCAGGACCTCCACATCGATTCATCGCCGACCGCCATGGAAAGGGAAACGTTCTCCTGACCGCTATTGAGAGTACAAGAGAACACATAGCTGAGCACGACTGCCTTCAATCTTCTATACGGGTCTTATACGGGTCAATTCTCACCCCATAAAATTTTTGACCTGTTAGAGTCCATTGAAAGAAACTCTCCGTCCCCTTCAAAAATCCCCAAATATGACCCTCCACAATCCCTCTTCCTGTTAGAACCGCTACTTCTCCCTTCATCGGCCCCTCATACCATCACTGGACTGTGAAAAGATCAATGTTAACCCACTTGGTCATAAACACAAAATCTCGTGCCATTGAACAGCCTGGCTTAGGCGCGAGGTTCAATGTTGAGGTTCCATTTCTAGAACAAGCGTGGCTTCCCTGCGCGATGTCACACTTGCCCTAAAAATGTCTATTTCAGGTTTCTAGTGCTGACTGTTCGGGCTTCGACCACCGTCAATCGGTCCGTTGCGGGATTTCAATTTTTACGGCCACCTCTCCCATCCCTTTATGCCCAATGGTTGGTGTTCCTATATTGCTCAATTTGACACCCAATGTGGTTGACAAACTCAAAAACCGAGTCGATGGGATATACAGCGTAGGCAAAAATTACGGTAACGAAAGGTTACCGCTACCATTATTATTTTTGAACACCGGGTGTTTTTGATGAATATTCTATGTAGGAACCCCTAGAGGGGATAGAGCGCTTGGTGGACTAGAATGGGTCTGTCAACCTTGAACCACATTTAGGCCTCTGAGGGCGACGATTTTGTCGGAACGTAAGACCGATAAATAAAAGTTCCGCCCATCAACCTCGTACGGCACATGAAACATACACAAACAAAAACGACTGTGCCAAGGTTACAAGAAGCGAGCCATGGGAGAATCTAGGTAATTATTTCGATAGCTCAGGGCTCCATCTTTGATTTCGTCACATGAAATATACCAAGTCCGGAATGGACAATGCTTCAACTCCTCGAGAAACAATCACTATCTGCTCCGACAAGCTGTTTGATCGTGTTGCTTTACAAGATGATTCAGAGACTCCACGAAACTTCTGTCAACCCACCATTGCTCTATGTATAGGCTTGAAAAGAAGACTGTTTCTGGACTCAAAACGACAATACTCGAAGATTATGGACGACGAAGCGCTGGAAGTCAGCTCGCTCAATTCATCATCCGCTCGCTGAAATTGTTATCGAGTGCACTCCTTGTAACTTGTACTACTTGTATTGTTTGCACATATCTCAACAAAAGGGTTCACAAGCATGAAATGCCTAACTTCTGACCGATGCGAATTGAAAGCAGAGATGCCAAAAACATAGTCTCGTTTCCGTAATGAGCTTCATTCATCGATCGTTCCCTTTGCTGAGAAGATATTCTGCAGTCGAGTCAGTTTAAAGGAATCCTTCGCGGAAAATTCTTGCATTCTTTCTTAACATGAATGTGTCAGTTGTGATCACTGGAAATAGCACACAAAGTTTCACGCATGAAGATTCGGTTTCCGAGAGAGAAACAAACGTACAAAAACTGCAAGAAGTGAATGCAATAAAGCAGAAGGCCAGAAAGAGTTTCTAGTGAAGGCACTCCAAGAACCAAGTGGAAGCATCCCCGTCGCCAGCATTTGTGAAAGACGTCCGTGGGCACTTTGAACGCGTAGCAGCCCTTTCGATTTTTCGAATTTTTTACCAAAACAAAAGCAATATTTCTGTTCTTTTCATTCTTATCGTGGATAATGAGTCTCAAGCCAGTGATTTATGGCTGAAATAGAATCATGATTTTTCCGTGAAGGATTCCTTTAAGGACACGGTTTCCGACCCAGTGCCAGTGAAAAGCCAATGGCCGATGTCAGACTTTGCGATTGGAGCGATTTTGCACCAATTGCAGGAGCGACGGATCGCTTGAGCGATGCGAGCGACGGGAGATTTACCCGAGCGGCGCCGTGTGTACAGTGCGTTTCATAATTATAAGCTCCCCCTCAAATTTTGCAGTTCCAGAATAAGTAGCCATTTAGGAATTTTTCTAGCATTATCAACGGATTCCCCAGCACGAATAACCCCCGTTTCCAAATTTTGGCAGCAGCATCATTTTTCTGAACTTTTTTATAACAGTTTTTTCAATTTTACAGCGTTTCATAATTATAAGCCCTCCCTGAGAAAATAAACAATTAATTATGGAGGACAAGAAAATTCGTGTTTCAAGGGACTTGTAAAGGCTAGAATATGTAGCAAATGCATCTCCAATTCTTATCACCAAATGGCTCGGGGTCGCCTGCTATCTTCTGATGAACAGGCTCAGATTAAAGCTCTTCGTGAAGCTGGGCTTAGTAAGAAAGCCATTTCCAGACAATTAGGAAGATCTGTCTGCTCCATTCGAAGAGTATTGGAAAGACAAGACGTCTACAGATGCAACACAAGCTCTGGCCCACGATGAGCGAAGAATTCTGAGGGCTGTTTCCAACAGCACCTCCTCATTGAACCAGATACGATCGGAGTTAAACCTTTCCGTGTCAAAAACTACGGTTTGGAGAGCAGTGAGGAGAAGCGAGGACATCGTCAGGCAAGCTTTGAAGAAGGCGCCACGGATTACCGACCGCCACAGAGAGGCTCGACTAGAATTTGCAAGGTTGAACTTAGGAAGAGATTGGACGAAGGTAAGCCTGCGTCACAATCTCACCATACAGCTAAACAATTTCGTTCAGGTCGTGTTTTCGGATGAAAAAAGTTCAATTTGGACGGACCTGATGGAAACAAGTACTACTGGCGTGACCTGCGCAAGGAGCCGGTTCACTTCAGCCGTCGCAATTTTGGTGGAGGAAGTGTGATGGTGTGGGGTGCATTTTGCAATGACGTCGTGCTCGAGCTAGCCTTCGTGAGCTGCAGAATGGACTCCAAGGAATACCAGAACGTCTTAGAGCATCATCTGGTGCCCTTTCTGAGCCGGGGTCGTCATCATAATTATGTCTTCCAACAAGACAACGCTGCCATTCACGTAAGTCGTTCAACAAATGAATGGCTGCGATCCCAAAACATAAGCGTTCTGCCATGGCCAGCCTGCAGTCCCGATCTCAATCCGATGGAGAACATCTGGGGCATCATAGTCAGAAAGGTTTACGCGAACAATCGTCAGTTCCAGAGTACGGAAGAGCTGAAAAAGACGATCGTCGAAGCCTGGAAAGCAATTGATGAAGAACTGCTTCGAAACCTAGTTTCTAGTATGCCTCGTAGACTCTTTGATGTTGCGCTCAAACAAGGAGGAGCCATCGATTATTAACTGTTGTACATATGCCATTTACATTAATAAATTGTTCATGTTCCCAGGGGGTGCTTATAATTATGAAACGGTGCGAAAACCAATACCTACTTAAAAAATTTTATAAAAAAGTTGAGGTGAACGGTATTGCAACCCAAATTCGAATACGAAGGTTATTTGAGATGAGGAATCTGCAGATATTTGCCAAATAATTTCATCTTAGCTGCTTGCTTGAGAACTGCAAAAATCGAGGGGGAGCTTATAATTATGAAACGCACTGTATAGTATTCGGCTGTGTAAATCTCCCGTCGCTCGCATCGCTCAAGCGATCCGTCGCTCCTGCAATTGGTGCAAAATCGCTCCAATCGCAAAGTCTGACATCGGCCAATGAGCCATTCAGTGATAGTTTTCGCAGAGTATAAGAGCAGGATCACGATTGAAAACACCTCGGACCTTGCTGCTCAAGATAAAAAAAACTGGACTGTAAGAATCATCTCAAACTCCATAAATCTCGGTTCATAGTTCAGAGTAAAAGCCCTTCAATAGGAGACACAGGGCATCAGAGCAAGATTGAGCGCCCGGCCAGAATTTATTACTGGAGAAGTGGCAACATCTCTCCCAGCCCAAGCACGATGAAATACTCTTGAATAGTGTGTGCCGAAGGCAAAGCACTGCTACAAGCACGGCAGGAAAATGAACTAGTTGATTATTCACTCCTAAGGGGCTAGGACCTAGCAGAACAGTCGTCGATGACTTCTCAAGTAGCCTTCCTTTATGTACCGACACAGAAAGCGCTGGCCACTCCAAAGAGTATCATTTTTTCCTTTTGATAACCTTCCACCAATATGATGGCGTCACCAATTTGGAGCTCTCGGCCTCATTGCTTCTCTGTGACCAATTCATTTTCGTTACTGTAATTTTTTCCCATCTTGTACATTACTGTTAGAACTGCTGGGGCAACGAAATCTTCTGGATTTTTTTTCTGATTTTTTTTTGCTTTCTTGACTCCAATAGAAATTAAACTTTCCAAGAACCTTCTTCAAAAGTACAATGCCACATGGTGCCACTTGACAAATGTGATCTCCCCTAAATTATCAAGATTCACCAACCGCCCCTCTCGCATCGTTCCGCGCGCAGCGGACAGTTGTTTTTGCCTCGACGCCTCATATTTTTCCATCCTACAGCGTAACTTTGCTTCGTTAATTTATGGCTGTGGCTGAACTACCGATTAGTCAGTCTGAAAACTGGCCCTGACATCAACATCTCGGTAGAGTTTCATTTCCACAAATTTCACATCTACGTTGGAGTTCCCCACTAACCATCCTATTCAGAGAATATTCTGTAGTGAATGATGGCATCAATACAATGCTGAATAATAAGCTATTGTGAATGGGCCTTTCATGCTCTAATAGATTGATGTTTTGCTCTCTGCTTGTTGTTGTGGTCAAAATTTTTGAAAGCTGCTTCAGATAAATTGTGAGGGTTACTGTATCCGAATGGAAGCAGAATCAATGTACAATATTTGAGAAAACACTCACTTAGTTCTTTGACCAGGAACACTACTAGATGCTTATCACACCCTCCCATTATTTAACTTTACCTGTTAGTTTCTCTTATCATTGCCTGTTGCTTTTTCGGAATCGCTTCCTTTTTCTCCAAAATATGAGAGAGACCGAAAACACAACAATCAGATAACATTAAATTACATTATTATTATTGCTATTGCTGTTGTTATTGTTATTGTTATTATTATTGTTATTATTATAATTTATTATGTAATAGAATAGACCCACTTGTTGAGGAGCTCTCCTGTTCTATCACCTTTTCAGACTTTGAATAGCAAAATAGTAAGAAAGTAAACTTTGAATATAAATGGTAACGTATTTAGCATCGACCCTTTCTCTTGATGCGTATTCACTTCTTTTCACAATCGTGGTGGCATTTTGAATGCGATCTGTCATAGTTGGCTTGCAGAAGCCAGCAAATGTACATGACAGATTTTACCCTACCAGGCAAGTCTGGTAACATAACCGACATCGGACGGATGGAAAGCTTGGTTGGCCTGGACGGCTATGATCTAGGAATTGTTCCACGGTATCGTTCGGGCGGTAAGCAGCGCCACTTGCACTACACTTACATACTCTTTGACTTACCATTATCTTGAAACGAATATAAGCCCAAACTTAAATATTCAAGTATTTATTACCAATTTTCTGGATAAGATATTACAATTATTTTTGTTTCTTTGTTTTGCTTTATGTTCGAATAACACGAGTCCTGGTTTTATTTGGGCGCACCTAAAGTGCAGTTTAAATAAATAAATAAATAAATAATAACTTCAGGTCCTTCCTTCTTCCTGAATGCTTCCAGATCGTCTTCTACAAAACTCAACCTCGACTCCATTACGCTTCCAACCTTCCTACAGGTCTTATTAGGAGATCTCTTATGTCTTGATGTTGAGTTCGGTTCCTTATTCCGTTTCTATGGGGTGTTTTGAACACAAATGACCAAACCAGTTTATAATCATCGGTCATAATAGTAATGTAAAGGTTCATGTGGTTGCTACACAGTTGTGGTTCGAGATATTTCATTCAGCGAACTGCAAGCCCCCCGCTCCCCATAAGACTACTCCAGGTATCCAAGCGAGAAACGTTCTGTGTGTCTTGAAGCGGCTATTCCACAGTCATGCCTTGAAATCCCAATAGCCTTCGGGTCGACGACGGTCGAACGGAGCCGTTGCAGTGCTTTTAGAAGAAATCGAAGAATCAACAAAAGCTTTTGTAGAACCTTTCTATGGCCAATGGTGCACCTCAAGTGAATAAGTAGTGATGATGGATTGGGTGGTTTATCTCCAGGTCTCGTTCAGAGCGAAAATCTAAAACCTCCATTAAAAAGGGGGAGAACAATCCCTTTGGTGACTAGAAATTTCTACTGGATCAATGTTCCCGTCTCTTATCACCACATCGCTCGCCGACGGACGTCACTCGTGGGAAACATTCTGTAAAATTGATACATCCCTCGGAATTGATACATCTCTCACAAAGTTTCACTGATCAATACAAACCATATTATGGAATGAAATCGATCAAGTACGAGTTCTTTTTCTTCCTTCCTCCTCTTTTTTGGTTTTCACTTCTTTCCTTTTTATATTCCTTTCTGGCTTTTTTACGCAAGATGAGGCTGGTATCGAAAGCAGCCAGAAGTGTAGCTGAGGAACACGTGGGATGAAAAACCACAGGTGCGTCACCCAGGATGTCTTAGCCTCTGGCTAGAAAAATATTTCTCAATGAACTTCGGTGAAGTTAGAGATAAATCTTAACTTGGATGGTCTTGAAAATATGACTAGAAAAATGGGATCAAAACTGGTGTTCGGACTGAAATTAACGCTCCATAGCATATGGTAAAAGGCAGCGGGGTTTGCTAGAATCCACGCCTTCTACAAGTTTCAGCGGTCAAAAGGGCTGGTGCAGCTAACCGTCACTATGCCGCGGAGGGTTCGACTCCCTGCGGTGAAATTTGCATTTTATGTTGGCATTTACAGGTTGGGGTAGACGGTGTTGTTGCTAGAAATGGGACCGGGCTAATTGATAATTTCTACGAAGCAAATTTGCAAATACTAGCGAGAAACATTGCGTCGTACAAATGGAGCTAAACAGCTACTACAAATGGACACGCTATAGCGAGTTCATGAACAAAGTTTCAGAATGTTGAGATTTTGGGCCTGATCTCAACAAGCACCTATTGTGACGAACGAATTCTAAACAATTCCCCAGTTCTCCTTCCAGAAAAGAAGGACCCTATCAGAATATAGCACTAACGGACACTCAGCCTACTGGTGATGGCTAAGAGGCCACAAATAATAGCAAAATGAGAAGTGTTTTCCTCAACCAAGGAGTACGTGGTGGCAGTCCTCGCCGCATTCCTCAAACTAAGTCTAATGGGAATGTTGGCCTGGTGGGGCAGTGAGGGTGGTGGGTCGCTGACGACACCAAAGGCGACTTTTTCGCGGTTTCTGCGCTGTGCGCAACTTTTTCGAATGGGCGAACCGCCAGGTCACTCACGATCAGGAGTGAACCTATACCACGAAAACTGGGGGAACACGGCAACTTGACTCCTTTTCCAGTTTTATAATCTGACAGAATTCCCGTTGACCACGAATCTGGAGTTGCTACGTAATCAATCGGGATTTGTTGTTTAAAACAAGAACAACATGCCATTATGGGGTTACTGAGTATTTAGACGTCACCTCAGTGGTTGCAGCAGCAATGCTGTAGCCACCTCCTCATTCTCATGGTCAGCAATTTGTTGCCCTTATCCCAAAAACAAAATACATTTGAAAGGAGCTGGCTTGTTTCTGGGGAAAGTAAGCCATGATTGAAGTAACCAAGATAAAGCATGAACCCATTGCCCAATGGGCACCTATTGGACTATGAGTAAATGTGAGATGTATGGCGCAATCCGGAACCATGGTGAGCGAGTGCCAACTAGTTGATCTCTGCACTTTTGTGTGTCTTTTTCCAAGGCTATTTTCGTAATGTATACATTCACGGCACAGTTGGCTCCAGGCTTTCTGGCTATTGTTCGAATCAATGTCCCGTTACTCAACTTTCTTGTCCGCTTTAGAAGCCCAGTTTAGCACCATGCCTGATTCCTGAAAAAGGCTCTGAGTACATGACCAATCTTTGAGACTTTCCTTTCTACAGTTTCATCCCTTCCCACTGGCCTCAAATTTGGCCTCAGAGGCCGTTTTAGAGACCTTAGGCGTCACAGGCTTAGGCGTAGCTACCGCCTTCTTCCCTTGACAGATTTTTGGAATATGAAGCATGGGAAGTACACATGATTACTGCTGTGAATCACGATCGTGTAAATTCGACTCAAAGTTGTTTTTGCCTGTTGGGAGTAGGGGGAGGGCATAGTTGGAGTGTGCCAACTGGGCAACTTGTAGGCTCAGTGGCACTGTTGACAAAATTGACTGAAGAGGGGTATTGGTCATGATAGAGGGAGAGGTTCCCACCGATTCTTTCGTCAGAGAGGAGAAGTTTTGATCGGCCACTCCCTTTGTGAGGTATTCACCATGATATTATAGAACGAACGCAGCCAGGAAGAATCAAAAGGGGTCGCACGGAGCCCCATTCAGGAACTGAGGATATGTTCACTCCCACTTCTTTCTCGATAGCTAACCCTGATCGAGCCTTCTCTCTCATAACCCAAGAACCCACTTACATTTTTGATTCTGGTATCAAGAGATAGCTCCCGAGAAATTTTGACGAATCTAATGTTTTTGAGTCCCCTCTTGCTCTCTACAAAAGATATTATATGTATAATGATATTAAAACCATTTTAAGGTTCTTCCATCGATGGACGCAGACTTGCGTAACCGAAATGGATCTGCGTTATCAAATGGGAGTACGAGCCGGTGAAGGAGCATAAGGCGGTCAAGGATCCGCGCAAAATGGCCTTCAAACTGAAGGAATTCAAAACGAGGGAATCGCTTCTCACGTGAGATTTCTCAGATCTTATTTACAAAGGGGCCTTGAAGAGCTGACAAATCCCATGTAGCCTACTCTTCCAGGCTCCTTTGTGAAAAGCTTCACGGATTTTTCACCAAAAACTAATCAACTTCTTCTAGTGTCCTCTTCCGTGAAACGGAAATGAGCGTGGTCTACAACATTTTCGCCGGCACCTTCATCCTTTTCTTCCTCAGAGCTCTGATTGATGACATCTTCACACATGGCATGTGAGAGACTACTAGTTGATTTCTTTCAGTCGGACCTCACTTCAGCCTACCTAGGTCGCACCCTGTGGCGCAGCACACGCTCTCGCATCAGGCTGGCCGTCGTCGGAAATTCTAAAGATTAGGGGCCCATCTGTTAGTTGTCTGTACTCATTACTGTAGCAATTTTGTTCCAGGCCATTCCATCATTTCTGGCTTATCGGATGGAATTTCAAACATTTTCTACCAACGATGCTTGTTTGGTCGCTGATGTTTCTTTCTACATTTTTGCCCTACGCGACATTCAAGATTTGGGCACACGCCCCTGCTAAAGTCGTTAGCGTCAAGTCTGAGGTACTTCGTTATTTTCATGCTATGTAAGGGTGTCCAAAAAATGATTGGCGTCGAAATTCAAGAATTAATTCAGTAAAATACTCGACTTGTTCTTCTTATCTGCCTCTGAAATGAATTTTCGGCAAAAATCATCGCTAATCAATCAAATTTCAGCTTCCAATGCTCACTGCTTACATCGTTTATCTTACAACATTCTTCTATTTCCCCCTTAAATTTCTATTCTCCTGGGAACTCAACTGTGCGTGCTCATTCATAATTACATGCGAAACGGTGAGTCTTTAAGGAAATTCCTTCTTCACAGTGTTGTTTGAATTCACCATCATTCTCACGGAGAATACAGTAGGGCTACGTGACGTAAGTAAAGGTGAAGTATCAGGATTACAGTAGCACACCTTCTTCTACTTCAAAGATACATCACTATCACTATCTATGCTGTAATTTAGAGCATGCTGGAAGAGATGAACACATAAATAGATGAACATGTTGAATGGTAACCTTGTCAAGAGACCTTAGACAGCAGTCTTAACAAAGTCCTTCTGGGCGCAGAGATAAAATTGGGGCGCTGGACTACTAATTTTATGGTAGAAAATTTTGTTTCAAAGCAATAACCTCAGATCAAATCTGTTGGGTTACAGCGATCGATCAAGAAATTGTGGATGACGAGATACTGAAAATGAAAAAACATAGCAAACTACAGATGAAGTCCTTGCGCAAACACTTCCCACCCTTTCCCTTAAACGAGGAGGGCGCTCCGGACGAGTTGTTCGAATTTAGTTGCTCCATGGATCTACTAGCCCGAGCATACTCGGTTTAAGTAAATGTATAGCTACGTTGTAATCCACGCTATGGAGTGTGAGCGAGATGCCTCGTCCATTAGCTCCCACTGTAGTCTCTAACGCCGTCGCCGCACACTTTGGAGCCGCGACAACGGCACATGCGGGTGTCCCCCAACAGGCCCACCGCGCGGCGAAGCAAGAGACGCAGACGCGGCAAAGGGACGAGTCGCAGCGCATACTGTAGCGGTTAGGCGTCAGGTTAAAGAGAGTGTACCATACTACGTCTCATATCGCACAGCACGCGCTGCAACTCGTCTCTTTGCCGCATCTGCGTCTCTTGCTTCGCGCGCGGTGGGCCTGTTGGGGGACACCCACAACTGCCATGTTGACGGGTACTTTATCCCACCCACAGTCATCGATTGGTTGACACGACATCATCTCAAGGAGTTGTTTCTTCAGAGCTAGTAAGAAACTAAGTAGTGAATTGCTCGGTGTTGGTTGATTCCCTCGCGTTACGAGTCCAAATTTTGTCAAGGATCGCAGAGACTTGGAGCATAGACTTGGCATTCTTATAAGTCCCTGCTTGCAGACACGAATCGCTATGAAACTGCACTCGTTTCTGCGTGAGAATATGCCACGGGCTATCGCTAGGAAGACAAGCGGAGCAGTAGTACAGGTGAGCATTTTATGTAAGAAGGAGGGAACATTTTGCCTCAAGTCGACAGCTAAGAAATATTCTGCCCTGAAGGTTCACTTGTAATGGATTAAATATTGTACTCCTCTCGAAACCTGTATTGTTAGCAAACATTCATAATGACTAACCAAACCTGTATGCCTTCGCTCGATTGCTATAAGATCCACCTCTCAGGGTTGAAAGACTGCTTAGTACTTCATAGGCTTGCCTTAGAAGTCATTGTATTGTCCAAAGCATTCAAATTGCCTGGTACAATTCTAAATAGGAGTGGAGTGCGTGGCGCATCCCAGAAGGGATTGGTCAGCACCTAAAGCTTAATTTTTTATCCTCCATCGACGTTTCCATTGACATCCCGATGCAATCATGAGACCCTTACTTTTCTTGCAAGTGGCCTCCAAGTGGGTGTCTGGCTGGTTGTTCTTTGTATTCCCCTTTTTGAGCCCATTTCAAGCCTGTAACGCACTTCGCAGTTCTCGGCCTTTTTAACAACACCACTTTTTCCACCAATACAAATACAAGCATAAATTAGCCAGGCACCATTTCTGAATGGCCCAGTGTGGAGCAATACGTGTACTTCATGTTCTGTCCGTCGTTCATCTACCGGGATGAATATCCGAGGTAGGTCAACTCATTGTTCTTTCTATGATATCGAAGGAGCAGGGGGTTGTGACTAGCAATTACCGACCATGCATCGGTTTCCTACCCTCTGCGTCTCCACCTGGCCGGAGAGTAGTTTTCTTTGCTCGGACTAGGACTCCATGCTCGTAGAGACGCCAGTACTTTAGATGTCAAACGCAGACATACCGGTCCATCCCCGGCCGGCGAGTTGCCTCCTTTTTTATACGGCCTTAGAACACAAAAATTGGAACCTAATTCCTTTCCTATTTCTGTGACACTGAAAACTTTTAGAGGGCATTCCTACTCTCGAAAAGCTATAAATCAGTTGTTATCGACATAATACCAGTTCCTAGAGGACGATAGATGAAACATAGGGTTTATACTACGCGATTTTCTCGTGGTGTCGGTATCGCGAGGGACTTTTTAGAACCATTCCCTGAAAACACGTCCTGTTTCTATGCCCCAACTAGAACTCCCCATTAGCTCAATAAGTTCCTGCGTCTTCTAGCCCGATTTGTGCTCTCCAAGACCGCAACTCGCAAGGCTGAAAAACGCCAATAATGCTATATTTCCGGTCGGCCATGGCGATATTTTTCTTATATCAAGAATATTTTAGAACTGATACAAGATGCCTCAAAAAGGCAGCTGTGCACTTTCTCCATTGCTTCATACTGATCGAGTTTGTCAATTTGCAATTCACACAGTATGTTCTTTCCATGGATGGATTCACAAGATGTGAGTTTTTCGAAGCAGAAAGGCTTTTACCTTTCAAATAAAATTTGTTGAAAACAACCTGTGATGCTCAAACTTTCCGACTAATCGGCTTTCCTTACAGTATACAACCTTATCAGTACGCAGTATCGTACTTTCGTTATTCGCCGGTATTGTACCAGGCATTGTGTGCCTTGTTCTCGCTATTTTATGGTCTTTTACACTCATGGTTGAACGGGTTCGCCGAGCTGATGCGTTTCGGTGATCGGCAATTTTATATGGTCAGTTTATTTATTATGTGTAGACAAAGTACAAATACAGTAAGTACAAAGTAGCAGGGGGGGGGGTTCTTTGGATTAGCGCAATGGACTTATAAACGACTCCATTGCAACAGTTCTGTAGCATAAAACGAAGAAACAACGGTAGACTTATCTGATACTCTGC
>MU902035.1:0-12272 GCA_036418205.1 Ostertagia ostertagi | reverse complement strand
GGCCCTAAATTGGGACACAGCACTCAACCAGGGTGAATATCGGTCGAGGAATTCCTCGACGGGGGGTCGTATTTGCCCCTGTGGAAGACGGAGGGGGGTCGTAATTGTTGGTATCAGTATCGGACGTGGCGTGGTATCCAGTATTGGGAGGAGTGGAAGGGAGCACCTTTCTACTTTTGTCATTAAAATATTAAAGCGTAAGTGAACGTAATAGGAATTACTATTTGCAGGTTCCATCGTTATGCTCTTCAGCCTTCCCACGCGTACCTACGAACATAGGCTTCTCAAAAGGCGAGAAAACGAAGTGAAAGGAAGTTAAAGCACCGCAACATTTTATTGAGTGATAGTGTCCACTGTTAATCTATATCGTTGAAAATGCCCGAGGAGAAAATCGAGGCTTTAGAGTATTCCTGATCATATTTTGAATCTCGTATTGTATCGAACCATCAACAGTACCTTACACTTCTTTTTTGGTGCTGCAAAAGCCGTTCAGCGGAAACGAAACATGGTTCTGTGTTCCAATGCGGCCCTACAATATGCAAGAAACCGTATTGAAAAAGGACGGTCGCTCTGAAGGACCCCCTTGTTTCTGCATGGACTGCGCAGAGCCTCGTAGCCATAGAGGCGGCGGGATTCCCTTAACCTGTGGGGCTTCAGGACACTGCTTCGTAGATGGTAACGAGTACATGGGCCGAAACAGCACTTGGTTTTTGGCTGAAGGACGGCTGAGCCTGGATCGGAGCCGTCAATGCTGTCAGAGAGGCGTTGAAAAGGAGAGAGCAAGCAAGTGAGGCTGACACGTGATTATAAGAACTCCTACGTTTGATCACTGCTGAGAACACTTCGGTTTTTATTAGCAACTCATCATGCACACGCAACACCTTTCAATTGATTCAAAATTTCGAGCGAGGACCGACGGCATGGCGTATACTAGACCGAAACTAAATAGAGCTGAGTGTCTCTGATTGTGTCAGCGACAGCCGAGAGATGCGTACCTAATGCATTTCAAGAGGTTTCAATGAATTTTCCTACCAAGTTAATGTACAAAGAATCCTGTTTCAAGTGAAGAAAAGAAAAAACCCCTCGACTTTTCCTCGACGCAGATTTCTCTTTAAGTAGGAACTTTTCGAAACAGATCAGGTAGCCATTTGGAAGAGCAAACCTTCTACTTTCCAAAACAATCCACATGTTCCCAAACAATCGAGAATTAAGAAAGTTAATGTCTTAGAAAGACCAAAAATCAGCATGGAAATTTTGATGTCCTCGACGTTTACTCGACGTGGAAAATCTAACTGAACAGGGCATCTTCAAAACAACTTCAGCGATGGTTAGAAACTGCAATCGAAGCTCTTTCGAAGCACACCTTCAACGCTCCAAAAGATTAAGTTTCGAGAAAGTTATTAAGGTTTGAAACATAAGGGAGGGCGAATTCACGAGGAAACCCTCGCAAACGGCGCGCAGGTGCGCGCCAGCCGGCGCGAAGGGACTAGAGCTGCCGGTAAACTGCCAAGAACTCTCTTCACTTGTTGACCTGCTTACTTTAACTGGCATCTTTTATCATTTTTTTCTTATTGCTGTCGTTTTTTTCTTTCTGTCGTGTGTGTATGCGCGTAGAATGTCGTGTGTGTCACAATGGTACATTGTTTTTTGCAGGAACTTTACGTGAGTCGTGGTTTTCGCGCTATTGTCGCCGAGTGAAGGTGGGTTCTCCATTCCTATATCATCATTTCTTCTCATTGGCTGTCAATGTCTTCGTTCTGGTTCTGTGTGTGTACCATGTAGGAGAGTCGTTTCTACAACTTGGTATCATTTGTCTTTGATTTTTGCCAGATCTTTGTGGTGGAATCGTGATTTTCGCGCTATAGTCGCCGAGTGAAGGTGGGTTCTCCGTTCCTATTCATCATTTCTTCTCATTACTGTCAATGTTTCTTTCTGTTCTGTGTGTGTACATGTAGAGTCAGTGTCCTGTGATTGAGAGGGGTGCCATATTGAGACCCCGTTTCACGGAGGGGGTCGTACCGAGACTACCCGTTTCAGAGGGGGGTCGTACCAGAGTTGGGTTTTCTTCGACACGATTTTCACCCTGCACTCAACTCTGCCATCTGGAGTGGAGAACAGCCAAGGGGCAAGAGTAGTGTGATAGCCTTTAGGCGCGTCCAGAGAATTCGGGCTCATTTGGACTTACTTTGGCTTTTGCGAATCAACAGACAGTACTATTGAGGTTAAAAGTGTAGAATGAAATAATTTTGGCCGGCCAGCTTATTAGAATCATGCGCACTTTAAAGCTTCGATTGTTCGAAAAGAAAATTCGATCTTGGATTAAGGCAGGCCACTTTACCGAACCAGAACGTTCGCGTCGGTGTGCTGGTCTCCGTGAACCCATTCTTCTCAAAAGAAAATCCTCATAGATTCGTTCTGCGAAAAAAAGTGTGCATTTCAGATAAGACCACTTCATGAAATGACTCGAGCTTTTCAAGACTTTCTGGAAGAGATAAACACACCAGACAATAAATAAATAGGTAAATGAGTGAATAAATAAATAAATAAATTAGGGAACTTTCGGTGCGCCTCGTCTGGGTTCGCGATTATATCGGGGAGGTTTTGCCCGCTGTTGCAGCAATAGGCCTGATGGTCTTTGCAGCAGGGTGACCCTGAGAGCTTATTAACCCATTCGCGACGACCGCGCAGGATTGCGCAATAGCAGCAGCGTCAGGAGATTTTTCTTCAATAAAATTCGAGTGGAGGGAGATTTCCTCTGCCCAGGGCTGGCGTAGATGAGCGAGGGTATGAAGATTCTTTTCATGGAAGAAAACTTTCCAAATTCCATTTCAAGCCCTGCAGCCACAGTAATGCCATTGTCCCGAGTGAGAGCTTTGTCAGCCACCGGTGGCTGACATTGTCACGAATGGGGTTAAGCGGCTCAATGTTCCTTGATTGCCTTTATGTATTTCGGCCCCATTTTCCTCTACGGGTTATGAGCACTTGGATCAGAAAAGTACGGCATTTTTCTCTCAGCGTTTTTCAATACATTCTTGTGTTGCGATCAAGTAGTCGTGCATTTATTTCATACATGTTGCGCTGCATTGATGATGTTGTTAATAAAATGAAGACATTTAGAAATCACTTCCGAGACCAGAAAAATAAGGGCCTTTTTCCAGAAAAATGCTGGGGCACGACCGGAGGCATTTTTGAGCTTCAAGGTGGTAGGTTGAGCGGAAGGTGGATGTGGGCAAGCAGGCTCGCACTTTCACTTACGGCACTACCGCCGGGAGATTAGCCCTGGATTTGTCACGCTGTCCACTTCACCTGCAGCAGACCCATGCTGAAGTCGGCAAAATACATATAGAATGCTATCTTAAAGGATAAAGGATAAAGCATTTGCCGTTGATCAATCCCTTTTTGGGATGCGGCACGCATTCTACTTCCATTTGTACATTCGCAGTGGCATTTGAATGCGATGTGGCCTATACAATGACTTGCGGGGGCCAGCCGATGTACAAGTCAGTGTTTTTTATCCTCCCAGACAAGTCTGGTACCAATTAACCGACCCCGGAGGGATGGAAGGCTTGGTTGGCCCGGGCGACTCACGACCCAGGATTTGATCTCCCGGACCGCTCGCGTGGTAAGCGTGCCACTTGCCACTACACCCATAACCGCGCCAGCAATTGTCACAAGAAACAAATAACTTACTTGTAGAGGCGAGTGGCTCGGCACTAAGTATTGTATTGGCCAATCGGATTCAAATGCTACTACAATTCTGACGGAAGATGGTTGCATGGCTCATCCAAAATCTTCTCAACAGCCAAAGGCAAATTCCCCGACTTTATGGCGAAATTCAGTTTTCCCCGTTCAAATATGGAGCAGTACGCAAGGGCAGACCATGTGCAGAAGTGGCGGGCGTTTTGATAAGGTTTAGGCGCTAGGGGCCTAGGTTGGAGCATTGGCGCCGCCCCAAGCCCATTGAGCCCGCCCACCGTCCTACGTGATCTTCCAAACAACCACCTGGAACGCTAGATGTTAAGCCGTTGTTTGGAAAGTCGTAGGGGAGTATTTAGCGGATTTCAATTGCAAAAATCGACATCAAAGCCTATCTTACGACCATTTTGGAGAACGTTGTCATCATTCTAGTGAGAAGAAAAAATTTTTGAGATTAGGAAGCAAACAAAAAAAGTACAGGAAAAACAGAAAAAAGTAGGGAAGCTGGAAAGAATCAGTTCTTGATTGCTGAGTTTTTGTGGCCGCGTCGGTTAATGGCACAAAGCCAACAGTTGCTGTAGACATGTTCGAACACGCGATTTTCTTAGCCCTGGTTCGTAAGCGAGCTAACGAAGAGGAATTTCTAATTTTTGTAGTTTTTTGGAGGTATTTCCTGCTTCTTTCATTTACAAGCTTCATCTCAACATAAGTTATCCCAGGTATCTTCAGCACTCGAACAGGTGAATCCCTCGTTTTATCCAGCGTTTCGGCTTTCAAAAGGCATACTCCAGGTAGAAGTTCTGTGAATGATTCCCTCAGTTTTTAGTGAAGAACCCTAGAGGACAATAACAGATATGGCATTCCCGAGCACGGAAATGAACCAACAGGAGCGTGGAGACTCGCAAAGTAAGCTGCAGCAATGCATTTTTGTTGTATCACAGGCCTCTTGTCTGGGCGCCCACCCTCTTCATTCTGTGTGTGCTCTTTTCAACCTCATACCCTCCTATTTCAAGCTCCAGGCGCTTAGTCTCCCCCTTAGCAAAGCTGATTAGGAAGGTGAGTAAGTCCATAACCTGAACATTTTCGACCAACTCTTTTCTTTTTTCTTCACGGCCGGCCCAGTGCATTCGCATTCGTGTGCAGAATCACACCAATTTGATCCTCAGGCATGCCTTTAAATACCTAGCTGCGCATCGTGAAGCATTCGTCACTATCCTGAACCTGCTAATTTATTAGCGAAGAAAGAAAGCGGTACGTATAGTATTTTTGAGCAAAGATGCGTTTTCTAGTCGAATAGGAATAGGTTAGGTTGGAAATAAATTGATGATAGAGTACTGATCGAAATAGAAAACAAACAAAACGCTGTTAACCTACTTGGCAGCTCAAAATATTTGAAAGTGTTATAGCAATTCAAGTCTTGAGGATGCATAATAGATTTGGGTAGATATTGGAAATTATGGTGTGTCGGAGAGAATCCTGCCAGATGGAGCCAAGCCTTTCTATCCACCCCTACACGTTTGCTAATTAGAACCAGATTTTTCTGGGAGGACAAGCACTGAATTGCACAAGTTTATCCTTCCGTGCCTGATGGGGACTGATGAGCCTTTCACAGCTCGCAATACAGACGTATCTTCGACTCAGCTCTGAGGAATGTATACAATATCAATCTGAAATGATTAAAGTCCCCAAAGTCCTTTAAATGATTGAAGTCCCTACATCGAAGTTGTGGGGCTACAGCGGTTGGTAATGAAGTCATGGATGTGGGTTGACTAAAAATGGAAAAAAAGCAAAGAAAACCGTCAACAAAGCCCAAGACAACAACTCTTTTTTAAAAGGGGCGGGGCCGGACGAGTTTCCTCCAAGTGGTGCCACTGGAAACTGCTCACTTTTGTGAGCTGAGCCTGACCACGGACATTCGAATGCAGGCGACAGGCCCTCGTGACAGGCCGGCCTACGAACACCCACATCACAAATGATAAATTGACAACAATTTGCGGAATTCGGAAATTCGTCAACGGAAATGTCCAACGTAGCTGAAAATAGCAGGGTTACTGAGCAGTCGTAAGTGATTCATACAGCGATAATCGGCTCATGCCAAGCAGGCTCAAGGTTCAATGGTTAGGCTCGCAAATTGCAGATTCCCACAAGCCAACGGAAAGAGGGAAAAAATTCGGGTTCCTGGATCCCTTGGCCTACACTTTACGGGATTTCAAAAATATTAATATAAATTATTATAAAAGTTAAACTCTAAAAACTTTCAAACCTTAAAGTTGAAATGCTAAGCCAATGTTAATATTAAATTAATTAAAAATTATAAAATTAGAATTATAAAATTAACAATTACAAAATATTATAATTAATGAAACAAAGAGGAAATATTAAAAATTGCTGCACGTGTACTCGATATTACGAACTTTATATGTATATGCATTCCGTATTGGAGTGAAGGGAGCAAGGAGACAATGGAGACGCAGAAGCATCAGAGGGTTCTCAATGGTGGGAGTGGATAGCGTAGGAATTACCAAATATTTTGACATAATATGAACCCCCTGACGGCAGCGTGGGCGACATATGAACAACACCTTCACACGAAGTAGACTCGCCTCACTGGAACTACATATTGCTCGAATTGCTCATTCAAAACCGCCCATATACGTTACTGCATCGGAAAACAAAATACATTCATCTCCAAAATGAAATTATTCATGAAATAATGACTATAGATTGGAAAATATAAAAATGATGCGGCGCTCTACGCTTCATTGGTACTTTTCATGTCAATCGGGATGTGGCAGTGAGCAGAGGCATTGGCGCTGCTTAGTCACTGCGCAGGTCAGGTTCACAAACGGAACCGTACGAAGATCAGCCCATCCGAGACATCTACTACTTCCCCTGTTCATCAAATATCAAACTCCTCTGGAAGGATAATAACCCACTGACTCTTAATTTGGCTATTCACTGCGTAGGATATTTGCATTCAAAATGTCACTGCAATTCCGATGGAAGAGAACTGCTTGGTCCATTTCACGAGATTTGATCACTATTCAATTCAAATATTAGGCAAGATTATTACGTATTATATACTATTTATATTTATACCAGATTGGTCCCCCGGCAACCACCGGGACCTCCTTACCTGCGTAAGCTTTACTCCTTCCAATGTGCTCCCATCCACTGGTGACATGGACACCTCGTGGAGGTGGCACGCATGCACAAAAAAGTGTCTTATATAGTAGAAGGCATTACCGTAATCGTGACATGACCTTAGAATGATATTAATTGGACCTCAGGTCTTTTGGCGGTTAGCTCCCCTCGCCCTTCTCCATCTTATCCTATTCCCTCTACTGCTCTCCAGCTGCTATTGCAGCATCATGTGGAATGAATGAGACCATGCTCAGTAGGTGTTTATATAGCCGTTGGGGTGTTATCACATTGATAGCACTGCAAAAAACATTGATTGCTAAAGTCATAGTTACTCGATTTTGTTACGGTTCTGTTTACTTCACGAGTTTCCTTACCACTTCATTTTGCGGACGGACACACATACATACATACATACATACACACACACACACACATACAGACATACAAACCGACACACAAAGTTAGCGCTTTATAAAATAGAAGGATTATTATGGATATGTTTATTCAATTTCAATATTATTCGTTGCTATCTTAATGCGCCTTACGAAGCCTGGAGGGTGTTATTCTGATAGGAATGACCAACTTTTTCTTAAAAACACAGAATGCCTGGTCGGGATGGGTGCCAAGTCAACCTGCTTTGAGCGTCCTTTGGACCGCTTTAGCATATCGAGGGCGAAATGATCAGTTCGAATTGGTTCCAGTATTCAAGTCGACCCTTTACTCATACATTGTGGAGATCAGGAGAGCAGCGTCATGGAATGATAAGAAGGTCACACGCTAGTGATCGCGAAGGAAGTTTCCCGCCGGAGGTCAAGAGGACCAGAAGTTCCCTATAAAAGGCAGATGCATCTTCAGAAGTCGTCTTCCTCTGGTCTCCGGCGGTGCGGGCATCGGGCCCGCCGGAGGTCAAGAGGACCAGAAGTTCCCTATAAAAGGCAGATGCATCTTCAGAAGTCGTCTTCCTCTGGTCTCCGGCGGTGCGGGCATCGGGCCCGCCAGAAGTCTTCTTCAGGAACCTCCACCTCCCCAACGACTACTCCAGCAGCCGCCGTTCGCCCTATTCAAGGATCCCCCTCAACTGGACGACTTCTACTCGTCTACCCCCTTTATTCTCACACCATTCTGTTCATTTCTGTTCAATTATTGTTTTGTTTCTAATAAACTCTGTTCTTCTCGGTGTTCGCTTCAGACACACGTGGAGATAATCGGGTCTCATAACTACAACATAATAAATATATATATATATAAAATATATATATATATAAAATAAATATATAATATATATATATATATATATATAATATATATAAATATATAAATATATATATAAAATATATATATAAATATAATATATAAAAATATATAAAAAAACAACTTTATAATAAGCTATTACTTTTATTACAGTGTTATATGAACTTCAAACTACTGCGGAATCATGTTACTGTTTTTCTTGGCAAAAAAAGAAGTCAGCAGCACAAGTGAACGATCCAGTAAAAGTAATTGCGATTAACCGATTCGGGTCTTGAGCAATTCTGAGGGCGACGAAAACAAATGAATAAATCAGAAACTGCACATGAGTTGTCTAGGCAAAAATGTCTGAGAAACCTTCGCAATACTTTTTCAAGTATCACATGGTTTTTGCAAGTTTAAAAAACATGAGAATGGTGTGGAGGACACTGCAGCACTAACGTAAAGGAAGCGATCACGCAAGTTTCTACGTTGCCATCTTTGCGTTATTAAAGGAATCCTTCGCGGAAAATTCTTGCATTCTTTCTTGACATGAATGTGTCAGTTATGATCACTGGAAACATCACACAAACTTTCACATGCACTAGGCGGTATGCCAAAGATTCGGTTTCCGAAAGAAACAAACGTACAAAAACTACATTCTATGGACAATCGAAGGTAATTTGGGCGGAGCCAAAGGCGAGGCATGGAAAGAAGTTGGCCTTTGGCCGGCTACGTATCAGGCGACGCAATGAAAGAATCGGGTTGAAGCGCGCGATTTCGGAGAGTAGAGACAAATCGATCGATAGAATAGGATGGAGTAGAAGTGTAAGATGTGAATGCAATAAAGCAGAAGGCCAGAAAGAGTTTCTAGTGAAGGCACTCCAAGAACCAAGTGGAAGCATCCCCGTCGCCAGCATTTGTGAAAGACGTCCGTGGGCACTTTGAACGCGTAGCAGCCCTTTCGATTTTTCGAATTTTTTACCAAAACAAAAGCAATATTTCTGTTCTTTTCATTCTTATCGTGGATGATGAGTCTCAAGCCAGTGATTTATGGCTGAAATAGAATCATGATTTTTCCGTGAAGGATTCCTTTAAACGAAGTTAAGGTGTGAACATAGCTAGTTGTTCTCTCGTATAGCTCGCGTTTCCGCTTTGCCGGCTCCATGAATGGCGAAGACACGATATCACCGGGTAAACCTCCGGGTACATAGTTTCTGGAAGGGTTGTCTGGGAAATGGAAAGGTAACGGGAATAGAAAAATATAACCGAAGGTGGTGCATTGTCTTGAAGGCATACCTAGGGATCAGAATTGGTGTTTCTTGCACGAATACGAAAAGCTGGTGCCAAGTGGGCCGGCAGTAAGAAAAAATCAAAAAAATCCGTCAATAACGATCAGGTTTAGGGCGTGCCATTTTCATAATAGCAAGCGCAACATGTAAGAGGACGCCAGACAGCAGCTCGCTACACGGGGAAAATTACAGCTGCTGCAGTCAAATTTTGTAAGGCAATGGCGCTCTTACCAGTGATTTCCATGCACGCGAGTGCCACATCCCGTGACTCTCCTCTATGGTCTACATGCCTTAGCGAGAAGAATCGCTCACACGACTTCTGGGTTGTGCCTTTGTAGCGACTTCTCCGATCCACATCTTCACTAATTTCTGTCTAGATCAGTCAAATAGTCTCTATGCATTTGACGCTTAGTAAACTGCGTCTCTGGATGTTTCCTTCAAATCCATTTAAGGCCGATGTCAGACTTTGCGAATCGCGCGATTCGCGCTAGCGATCGCGGTCGCGTTGCGGTACCAGCCAATTGAGTGATTCACTGGCCGCGACGCGACCGCAGACGCTAGCGAATCGCGGCGATTCGCAAAGTCTGACATCGGCCTAGAATGTTGGCACTCTATGTGCGAGAACAATCAGGCGTCGCTTATGCACTGTATTTTTGATGAAAATCGAACACAGCGCTTTCGTGAAGTCTGACCAATCAATATTTTCTGTATTATGTACACGAAAAGCCTGAAATTCATAATTTCCAACTCTACCTCCTCCTTGATTAGTGCAGTTCTAGAACGTCGCTTGCTTTGGTCCCAAATTGGTGGCCCTTGCAGCCCCCCCCCCTTTTGTGTCGTCTGCCAGCTCACTGGATTAGAGTTGGTCCATATGACCAGAGCAAAAGTATTTTTGTTCCTATCGAATGGAAACTGGAGTGCTTGAAATGAATGGATGGAATGAAAAAGAAAGAAGGGGAAATAATGGTGCAGAAAATTCCCTAGAAGAAAAGAATGGTGCAAAAACTCCCTAGAAAAGAAAAGATTTCTGGCGTTTCGAAGCAACGTAGCCGTTTACTTGGAAACACGTCATCCATTGGGATAGCTCCATGACGAATTATTCCTAGAAGTGGCGTGTTACTTAGTCGGCTGAATTTGTTAAACTCTAAGATGATTTGTCATTCCGGACTAAGACGTTCCAGGAGGGCATGCAAGGCTTATGGCATAATCCCTAATCTCCGTGCTTGGTCACATACTAGTTCAGCCTTGGGCTTCACAAGGGAAGAACTGTGTAAAGGGAAGCCAGGAATAGAGGTGAAAGTTCTACGAGGGAGGGAAAACGTGATCTCAGGAGTTTGAAAAATGAAATGTGCTGATAAGGGTTTCGTGTGAAATGGTGCGATCATTTGCAAAGTTTCTTGTGTGGAACAATTCCGAAAATTACAAGCTTTTGTAAAGACATGTTTAGGGCAGCTCTTGGACATGTGGGCGGGACCCGAAGGACTATTGGAATAAGGCACAAATATATCAAGACCTGACATAAAACTACACGGTAACACGATTTGGATTGTCAGTGAGGATTTTGGTACTTCAGGCGGAGCAAAAACCGTTGGTAGATTTCTAAGTTGACGACACACCAAACAACAGCTGAACGCCTCTCCGCCATCAACGAAACCTACAGTGAGTTCTACGATGGGCAAGCTATAAGTTGTACATAACTCTTATATTTTTGCATTTTCATCGAGGGAACATACGCAGATATTCACTAAGTAGCACCATGCAGCGATTTTTGAGGAAGATAGGGTCACGCGATTCTCATGCACGATGCCTTAATCAATCTTTTCTAGGTGCGCCTTGCAAACGGATTGGACTCGAACTGTGGACGCAATTGAGTGCACTCAGGTGGCTACGAAGCTTTAGTTGTCACTCGATCCAGAGCTGTAGGTTGGGCTTGTCCCAGTGGAGCCATTATCAACTGCAGATGGCTTAAAACTCCTCCCTGAGAAGCAGACAAGACCGATGGGGCACATTCGGTCACAATACGTCCCTCCCTTCCGAAAGCCAGAAAGCGTCGAGTGCAGACCACACACCACAAGTGACGACGGCCTCCAAGTAAATCTGGTTAGTAGTGGTTCATAGTGATAGCTGATTTTGGTAAATGATAGTTGTAATTAGTGACAACTGATAGAATACAACTGCAACATCATTGGCAAAAACATTATAATTTTGTGGAGGGGCCGTCGTCACCTAAGGGACTGTGGTCTGCCACTCGAAGCCGAAGCCAACATCTGGTGTTCAGAAAACGTGAGTATATTTAGCCCCTCAGCTTGAGTTGTATTCAACCAGCTCCCTTCATATCGTGATACGCTTGGTTATATTGAGCATAATGTACGAAACGCACAGAACGGTCACAGAGCCCATATCGTCACCAAAGAAGGGAGGAAAATTGTTGACAGCTAGTTTCTGTTTTGAGTGACTGCCGGGAACCAGAGTACACCTCAGCGAACGGATGAAGTTGTTTGTAATGCATAGGAATACCAGAATGATCTCGTTCGAGAAGCGCACGTACTTACTTCGCCTGAGGCTGGGACCCCTTTGGGTCATGACAGGTTTTTATCGCGTCAAATTTCAGGCGCACGTAGGGACCACAAGGCTGTGTGGCACCATTTCATAGTAGGCGTGGGGGCCAAATTTAGCTCTATCTCGCGTAGACAACTTAGTACCACATTTCCCTGGGCGCTATTAACAATGCCCAAATCGTCGAGATCGATGGACGATTCGAAAAGAAAAAAAAAAAAAAAAAAAAAAAAAAAAAAAAAAAAAAAAAAAAAAAAAAAAAAAAAAAAAAAAAAAAAAAAAAAAAAAAAAAAAAAAAAAAAAGAAAAGGTTTAAAAGGGACGAAGAGGGGAGGAAAGTAGGGGAAAAGGAGAGAGA
>MU902033.1:0-12147 GCA_036418205.1 Ostertagia ostertagi | reverse complement strand
AAGCAAATACACAAGTGGTGTATATCAAAAAGTGCAAGAGATTGAGTGCTTTCAAACTACATACACCATTCAAAAGTAATCAGCAAAGTCAAAGAGCCATGAACCTGAGAAAAAACGGCGGATAATTTTTGCTCAACCTAACAGTTTGGGCTCAAATAAGTTTTTTTTTCGGTTGTGGACCACAGAGGACGTGTTGTCTTGACTCATGGACTTTATTAGAGAACATGCACTTCATCGCCGCTGTGTGGAGATTGAAAGTCCCATGGATTCTCAAAAGGGTTACAAAAGAGGAACTCTGTTAGCTTTTGATTGTTTTGTTATAAAGTGGAATAGTAGTTGTTGAGCACTAGAAATCTAGCTGTTACAGGCGATATATCATATCACGATATCAAGTGGTGATATAAACCAAGTCGCGCCTATATAAGAGTGACACTGAATAAGTGTGATTCAATTGTACGTCTGGCTTCGGCCAATAAAGCTGCAACTACCGGAGTCAAGTTCACCCCCTAAGTACACACGACAAGTGTAACTACCCACATTTTTCTGGCGACTCCTCCGGGTGTTCCGGCACTGGCAGGCAGCTCGCAAGGATTTTTGTCTTGCCAGAGAATTCTCACTTGCACAGTCTCGTGACTGTTCTCGGCTGATTTCGAAGTTGAAGGTTGCTCGGAGTTGTCGATTGAAGGGACCGTCACCGGCTCTACCGAGGCGACTTGCGAACCTTAATTACTATATCGTTTTGCGACATTATTGAGTTTGAATATCCTGTTGATGTAGATAGTAACATTGAAACAACTTCAGCAAACTTAATAAAATAGTATACATTACATATGTGTGCCTGCCATAATTATCTACGTACTATGTGCATGAAAAAGTAAATTAAAATAAAAGAAAGGACGAAATATTCACATAAATATTGTAACTAAAAAATCTATATGGCACACCAGGTAGAGAATTTTATCAACTAATAGAAAAGCACCGTCGAACATGCATGAAGCATAATGAAAATGTGCAAGAGCTGGCTAACCTGTTATGGGAGGTGGCGCCCTCGTTGTGTTGCTTGAAGGAATCTCAACTTCTGTATTCTCTCTTGAACCTGGCAACTGTGTACTGCTCTGCCCTTCCTTCGTTGGAGCTCTAGATAAAGTGGTTTCACTCAAAATCAAGCGGATTGTAAAAGGGCGTCAGAACCTCATTTGTAGACATTGAACTTGGAACAGGCGTTGTTGTCGTCGTTGTCGATGGTTTTTTAGTGATCTTTTTGTTCTTCGAGATTTTTGAGCCGTCCGAAGGATTCACCGATGGTTCACCTGCTCCTAAATATACGTTGTAATTAGATGAAAAATGTATTTGGCCGTTAAGTGCTGTTTCCGGCCGCAGTTCTCCCTGCGAAGGTTTTCACAAGAATGCTTAGTTATGACAAAACTTTCGCTCCCAGGCAAGACTCGAACCCGCACATCTCGCTTGCTTAAGCTTCGCTAAGCTCATAAAACACATCATGAAAAACTGAATTAGGGCGAAATGGTGCCTCTAGCGTAACTCGTAGCGCAATTGCCTGGCAACCAAGAGGTGGCGGTTAAGAGTGCGCCTTGGGCGTTTTGTCATAACTAGCATTCTTGGGAAATTTCCACACTTCACGCATTTTTTCACCAAAAAGCACATTCAATTCTACTTTTAAGACAAAAAAGCGCATACGTCGTGTCGCGGAACTCCTTGAAAACAGAGATCATGACGGCTGGAGAGGGGTATGGCTTGATGACATCAGGAACGTCATTGGTGAGCTAGACCCCTCAGCACGCTGAAAAGCGTGTTGAAAGCGTCTTTCGGAGCCCTCCCACCAATGGCTTTCAATGACGTCACCAAAACCGCAACACACCCCAGCCATCGTAGCTGCTGTCTTCCTCAAAAATGAGTGCAAGTAATTTTGGCAATCTTCTACCAAAGGTAGTTTTTCTGAGGTCCCTATCAGCACGCCAATCAGTATGGGAGTGATGCTTATAATAGGACCATTTTTAAATACAATCTTTTGAGTGCAGAGGTGTGGCCTCGTGAGATTGAACCCAGCATCCGAACGGGGCAAATTGAGGCTAAACCCTCTTTCACACGCCTGTTTTGCTAGTTTCTGTCCCGAATTTCGAATGCAAGTTGAAAACTGAACTAAACGAGCGGCGCCTGTAGCGGGGAACCCTGACTCCAGCACCTTTTATTCGTATTCAGAGAAGTTTATTTAAATGCGTACAGTTCTGACACACTACGATTTCCAGATCAAAAGGGCCCCGGCACGACTTCTTGTTTAGCCCAATAGAATCAGTAACTGGAGTGTGCTGATAAATCTTGAGCTCGCACCGTGTTGGCGCCCCACTGTCGCTTCCAGGCGCGATTTCCACTCCTCAGCTTCTTCGCCTTTTCTCTCATGCAGTGTGAAGCTATGTGCATATCGGAGACTTATGTTTTTTGTTCTCCACTTCTTTTTATCAGATTATGTTATTTTGTTTCGATTTTCCCGATAATAAATCATTAAAATAGCATCAAACTGATACTCCTGGCTGCCAAGCCGTTGGGCCGCATCAGCTAATCCAATTTAAGGAGGTATTCCTTCGAAGAGCGAGCTCTGAGAGCCCAAATAAACATGTCGAACATTTTGGAAAGCTCTGGCTTCCCGCCCCTTACGAGCCCGACTTTTGTAGGATTTGATATACTTATATACGTGGTTCAACTGATCCCGGAGGCCCGCGACGATCGAGAAATCCCGGTAGTAGTGCGGGCCGCCCGGACTTGGTTCATGAAACGCATTGAAGGAAAAGGAAAACAATGAAAATGATTTCATTGATCTGTCCCTTTCTCACACATTCTAATAGTCAATCTAGACAGCGATCCAACAATGTACCCTTAGACCGCAATATCAGAAACGGGTCATCCGAAAATTCGTCCCTGTTAAAAGTCTCTGGTGTCTCGACATCATGGGGATGGGTCGTAAATAGGAATTTTAAAAAAGGTAATCACAGGTCACCCCAGTAAAAAATACAATACACTTGAGTAGTAAAGAAACAGAGGCTCCAAAGAGAGCATGAGAAAAATAAATTTTTCATAGCTTACGTAAATATTTACCTCTGCAGGCATCCTCACACTCTTCATAAGTCATGAAACTGTTCTCGTTGCCGCCGATTCCGGTGTAGTGGAGCTCATGGCAGCCGTCGCTTGTCCAGTCATAGTAGAATCGCCGCATAGTGAGATTTCCATGGCCAGTCAACGGCAGCAAATGACAACGGTTCAAAGCTAAACGAAAGACTCTATCCTTTGTGAATTCGTTTTACTCGTGGTTCTATCCTGGCTATTTAGTAATGAATGTCGCCAAATTGCTAGGAGGCAGCAGGGGAAAAGGGTTCTTGTAGTAGTGATAAGCGGCACTAAGGCGAGAACAACTGAAGGCCTCTGGATCTCACGATGACAAAGCAGCCCATCAGAAATAAGGGTGGAGCTAGTGGTGCATGGAGGAAGAAAAAACCATGAGAAACGGCCCAGAACCCGAGAAATGGGACCCCTTCCTTGCCCGTTGATTTCCGCATTGATGCGACTCTCATCGGTGCTGCCCTCTTCAACGCTAACGCTCTCTCTCTACTGAATGGCTAGAGAAGAACGACACGAGACGACGAACTGAAGGCACATTTCACAATAGAGCGGCTACCTGTTGAAAGAAGCAGAAGGTTACACATGGTAAGGAAAAATCAGGCAAACCCAGGAATCGCCGACCAGGTCTGCAAGATCCTGACCCTGCAAGGTAACCTCACGCAAACTATAGATTGAATGGTTACCCATATTGGGCTCCCATGACCCTGTTCTAGCAGGGTGTGTAGACCATCATGATAAGCGTAAAGCGTAGCGTATTCTGATGGTAGGAAAAACCTACATTTTCTGTTCCTTGGACAGCAATAATAGCTGGACTCATCGTCGCCTTCGTGACACCAAAAACTCGCTGGACACCTGTAGAAAGCGAACGTCCGTGAAAAATTTGCAAGCGACTCCGACGCTATGATCAAACAAAGCGAAAGAACGTGACAATTGCTCGTGAAGCCTACTTGTGCTCGGGCAGCCACGGCCGAGGTTGACAGGGCCGAGGTCGATGATCCTCCATCAGCAACGGGATCCCATCAGCACATAGCAGTGAGTAATCTGAATATGCTCACATTTTTCAAGCAAGTTTTATTGTTGACTTCTTTGATAACAAATAAAGGCCTCATTGTCCCATAAGGAAGATCCTGCTTGCTTCGCTCACTAGAGCTCATCTCGAGGGATATGAAATTCCTAGAATAATCCATGTCCATACGAGAGCATGTCCATATGGAGCAGTGCAATGGCTAAAGGCAAGACTTAGTTAGCTACTCCTACTAAAGTTGATGCTCCAATGACGGCTGGCATGGACTTCCCTTGGCAAGATGGGAAAGCATGGGAAAGTACTGAGTTTATGTTGTATTTTATTTTCGGGTTAGCACGCTGCCTGGGAGAAACAGCTCTCCTGTCGATAGCTTCTCACATAATCCGCCCTTTTATCCGCTGTTAGATCACATTTCTGTCAAACAAAAATAAATGCAGTTATGAAAGAAAAATTTCGATGAAAATTGCCTTGTAAATACTGCAAGTAAAATAGCGTTCTCAAAAGGCGATGGTTCAAAAACTGTGGGTACAATGAGGTGGGAGGAGATCTCATCACTTCATAGTAAACCACTCTATTACAGTACTAATGGTGCATGAAATTCCAGAATCACAACTAAATCCGAAATTATGACAAAAGTGGATATAACACTTTGCCCTAAGCGGGAATCGATCTCGCACCTCTCGATTCTGGGCATACTGATTCCACCGATACATCACTGGTACCACCATTAACTTACCATTAGCTCCCAACACTATGTTCTACAGAAGAATATTTATCAGCTTATCAACACTCACGCGCATAACAACTGCACAGAAGGAGAGATGCGCGTACTCGCCTCACAACCTAGCAACCTTGTAATACCTTTGACGGAGTGCGGCAAAAAACAGTTACTGGTCGTATGCCAGGATGGCGGTGCTATGTTATGCGGCTGCGAAGAAGGAAGCAAAAAAAAACACCAAAAGATCGTGTGGATCATTTTGACTCCAGGCATTGCTTAGAGTGTTTGAAGAGCTTTTGACAGAAAACGAGATACAAGGGACGAGGGAGAAAGGTTGACTCGTCCATTTATGAGCGAGTGACAAACCAAAATACCAAAACGCCGTACTCCAGTTTATACTTACTCAGTCTGCAGCTATTTAGACTTTTCTTACTACGTTGTAAAGGATAAAGCATTTGCCGTTGATCAATCCCTTTTTGGGATGCGGCACGCATTCTACTTCCATTTGTACATTCGCAGTGGCGTTTGAATGCGATGTGGCCTATACAATGACTTGCGGGGGCCAGCCGATGTACAAGTCAGTGTTTTTATCCTCCCAGACAAGTCTGGTACCAATTAACCGACCCCGGAGGGATGGAAGGCTTGGTTGGCCCGGGCGACTCACGACCCAGGATTTGATCGGACCGGAAATTTTCATCCCAGAGCCGCTCGGCGTTGACGCCGCGCCATTAGTCACTATACAATATGACGTCATCTGCCGCCACCGTCGAGCTCAACGAGGCTTACCGTAATCGCTCCGGCCTGAAGCTGCTACATAATTTCTTCAATGATTTGACTGTTGAATAGCTTCCCAGAGACATTAGCTGTGACTATGCAAAACCGCTTTTGACCAGCGTTTCAGGGACGTCGTAATGGTCTATGGTACCTCGACGACCTCGTTGAGCTCGTACCGTGAACCATGTTTCCGTGGGAAAATCTTCTGATGTCGTCGGTGTAGAAGGCTGTCATGTAACTTTTTGACTGGATAGGTGGCGTTCTTCAATATACAGCAAAGCTCATGGTCCGGTCTCGCAAACCGTGTAATCGTGTGGAATTGTGAAGGGAAGTGACTCTTTTGTCCGACTGGCTGGACATATCCTACGTATGCCACAACACCGCATTCCACGAAGGGCCATGTACTGGGTCCCTCCAGGAGCCAAGAGAGCAAGGGGCCGTCCCAGAAACACGTGGAGACGAACATTCGATAATGACCTAAAGACCATGGATGTTTCTAGGGATGAATGTGAAACACTTGCGCAAAATCGTCAGCAGTGGAAAGAATTCGTCGCCCGATGTGCTCAACAGCACGGGAGGAACTAAGTCTAAGTAAGTGTAATCTCCTACATAAGTACAGCTGATTTATTTTAAACAAGTTACTACACGTTTCGCTGCCCATCACACTTGAGCCCCCTTAGCGAGATAGGACGGTAACCTCGACAGTTACATACTGAGCCAGAGGGGGGGTTTTTTTGATTTTCACGCATGCTGCGTGCTAGTCAGCTAACAAATATGCTTTCTTGATTTCTGATTCGACATTATTCGAGCAATGAGTTTTTCTTGTAGAAGATTGGGCTAAAGCAAAAATAGCTGTTGAATTCAGTAAGAAAAACAATACTCGCTCGGGGTCAGAGCAAAAGAACCCCAAAATCGCCTAAAGCTCTCAAATTAATAGGTTACAGCCTGAGCTCTCCCCACTTTCCCTTTGCCTAAAATGGGCCTGCTTACAATGAGCTGTAAAGTGCTCCGTGAGTTGAGCCTCCTTGGTGGAGCGCCTCACCAACGCGAGCAGTTTACCTCATTGTATTATTCAAGGAATGCAGAAGATTCTCATGTAAAACAGCGCTGACTTCTGAACAAGAAGTAGACAAACCGTCATAATTGACTGAAGCGACCACACGAGGTTTCACAAGGAAATCGGCCAGTGCTGCACCATTAAGTAGAAGAAAGACGCACAACGGCGACGGCATAGAGGCGAGCTAGCCGAACCGACGTCGAGCTCTGGTCTTCACTCCGCGAGCTTAGATAACAGACGTTTCTACTTCACAAGTGCACTCGATAATAACGACAGATGGACGCTCACGACAAAATTCACGAACGGATTTAGAAACAAAATCTGATGTTGAAGCTTGGTCATATTTGATAAGCTGAAGTATAAGACATGGTGGACGAGCAGTACATTCGGATTTCGGTCGCGCAAGCTAGCAGCTTTTCACTAGGAGCGGTGGAGGAACAGCAGTGACGTAAGACCCTACCCCCCCCCCTCCCTTAGCCCACCATCCCCACCTATCCCGGTTCCAGGACTATATCAGTGAAAACAAAGCGTAATGATGAAAGAAGGGGTTGTCAATGTATGCTATACTCCATTATAATAAACCAGTTTAGCTCCGCACACTACCGCGTGCATGACACGGAAGGGCTCCGTAAAGCTGGCCAGCGGCGGAGCGTTAGGTTCCGCGCTAAACAATAACTTGCTTCGTGAACAGAGCTCCATTTTTAACAACGTCTCAATACGCGCGGTGGAGTGCGGAGCTAAAGTGGTGTCTGTAAACAACCACCATTCATTGGATATCAGGATGATTTAGCGGTCGAATAATATTGATGCCAATGATTTTGCAATAGAAATACCCATATCGTATATCGCTAAACATCCATCATACATTCTTAGGGATTTTGGGAATATAGCGGTCGAACGGTATTTTATGTTGATGACAACAACGCAATGAGATGATTACTGAAGTGAAATGCGTTATCTAGAACCACGGTTTTAAGCGATCTATATGTTCCCACGAATACCGTAATTATCGGCCCTTATCACCTCCTGTACCCCACCGAACATGTTCCCGTCCCACCCTGTACATCACTTCTTGGAACCAACGCCCCACTGCTGCTGGGACGCGCGCTATGAATTTCGTGAAATTTGCGTTTCAGCGCCTCTTATCAGATCTTATCAGTCGGTATCACTTTATAAACCCCACCAAATATGTTGCCGTCCCACCCCCTACACCATACTCAAAATACAGCGTTCCATGCCTGCAGCGAAGCGCGCTATGAATTTCGTGACAGACGGACGTACGTACAGACAGACACACACACACAGACAGACATACTTAGCGAATTATATATAGTAGGTAGCGGATCGGCACTGGCCAACCCCTTTCTATTATACGAAGCGCTATCTGCGATATCTTTTATACGACCTATACATACTTCAGTTTCAAAATCTAGAACATTGGAATGCGATTTGGCTTATAGAAAGACTTGCAGATCAGCTAGTGTCAGTGTTCCCCCCTCCCAACAAGTCTGGTTCCCATTGAGGACCCAAGAGAGAGGGCTTGTTGGCATGAGGCCTAGTAGCGTGTTCATTTACATGGCAGGATGTTCTCCACTCCCCACAAGTAAAACATTCACTCCTCAAACTTTTCAGGAGCTTTTTCTGACCGCCTAGAGAGGGACCAACAACGAACGATTACTGTACATATTTTATGCTGCACTTTCACAAATTTCATAGGACAAAATCACAATTTTTATATAATATATAATTACTAGTCAAATACGAACAATATCGATGATGAAACTTGCACAGAGAGCCTACTTGGATGAGTGGAACGGTGGGAGGAATGAAAATGAACCTGCATCGAATCGTCTCAATAAGAATATGGCCGAGCCCTTTCGCAAATTCTTATTCTGGAAAAAACTCAAAAGGTCCTAATCACGGACTAAGTGCAGTGCTTGTCCCTATAGGAGAGAGTTTCACATCGAGAAAACGGCCGCTGATGTATGAAATCGCTCTGCTGGAAGGCCCGTTACGATCCCCCCTTAACCCTTTGACTACTGTCGGGACACGTGTGCACCACCTTCGTAGTTCAAAGCACTGCTACAGTCTTGGGACTTACTGAGACAGGAGCGCCCGCTGATGGCAAAATTGTGCACAAATAGGAACTTTGTAATTTCTACTCTATGAGCAAAGTTTTAGAAGACATAGCGGGCTGCTTTGGAGAAGTCAATAAAGCAAGCCATTACGCTGGTTACTTTCCAGTGGGCGCCAGCTCCCAAAAAACTTTTCAAGCCTTTCAACTTCCAATACTCGCGCTAATCGTCTCAGTATCGCCCTAATCATACATCCGTGCAACACAACAAATAGAGTGGGAGCATTTATCGGCCGAAAGCCAGCCAGAGGACGACGCGGCGTTGCACAATAGTTTTGAAGACTCCGACTCGAAGTGGCAGTTCGGAGGTGCGAAGTTGGTTAGAAGACTTCTTCAGATTTCCAAGTAGTGGAAGTCGGCAAGAATAAGTTAACAAAAGCAGCCGTTAGCGAGCCGACCGCCTCAACAGAGCTGCCGCTTGCAATTCTTCTATTATAAGAAGTACGTTCCCAATTCGCAACATAGGCTATTTCACGAATGAAATGTGAGCAATGTGTATCTGTGAATGGTCGTTAAATTACTACTTATATTCGTGAACTACATATTTGAGCGGGGAGAAGGTGTGGTGACAAGAGGGGCCGTTACCGCGTAGATTATCCCTGGATCAAATCTCAGTCAAATCCGGCATATGTCAGCCAGATGTCTATAGGTGGTTAGCTTATGGTAGGACCGAACGACGACACAACACCAATAACATATTTTAAAACATTCGTAGTCTAAGGGTTAAGGAAAACGAGTCCCCGTGTCTATGGCGCTCATTTTTTGCGAGACCAGCGGCCTACGGACTATTACAACATTTGCCTCTCAAAACTTCTCCCATTATACGAAGTTATACGAATGTAACTACTCAAAAAACAATAGTAATAATAGTATTTAAGTTCCACGCCGCTGAAATCCACTGTCTTCTAAAATCTCGACTCTCCTGAAATACCAAATCGACCCCCTTTTTTCCGGTTATCTCTCCCATTGAGGCAAATACAATTCTAAGAATCCCGACGCCCGATTCATCTAACGGGCAGCATGTTTTCGCGGCAGGAGAATAAGCTATGGCGCAAAGCAATCTGGAAAGAAAAAGCAAACGACAGATGTGATCAGTGCTTTCACTAAAATCGACTTTCCAAACATTACGGCCCTAATCTCTCTATTTCTGAAGCGAGTCATTTCTATACTGAAAAATTGTCATGGATTGAAATCGGTAGATGCATTCCAGGAATTGGACCCGTGTGGCGGAAAAATTTTGCTTTTCAGTTCGGTTGCTTGATCATTTCTTAGGTGGCACATAGAGGCAACCATTCAAAAACGCGTTCGTGATGCTCCTCTACTATAAGAAACTGAGATAGGGTAGCAAGGCTTCTAATGCGTCACATGCCTATCAGTTACAGTATCTGCCAGTTCCCCTAACAAGGGAGGTCTTTCAGGGCAAGGTGCGCTTTTTCAAAACGGTTTTGTGCATATTGTAGGGACGCATGTAGGGAACGCAAAACCATGTTTTATTTTCGCTGAACGGTTATAGCAGTACCAAAAAAAGCAGCATAAGGTACTGTTAAGGGTTCGATCCCCCGTGGCGACTAAATTTTGCATTTGGGTTGGCGCCTACGGTTTGGTGCCAAATCGCGCTAAATATCAAAATCAGATGTCAAATTCATCGTCAGGACCATTTTGAAGCCAACAAGTGGCCGCCAACCTTGATTGCAAAATTTAGTCGCCGCGGGGGATTGAACCATCAAGAGTATTATTCACCACTTTTTTGGTACTACTAAAACCGTTCAGCGAAAACGAAACATGGTTTTGTGGTCCATACATGCGTCCCTACAACATGTACTAAACCGTTTCCAAAAAGCGCACCTTGCCCTGAAAGAGACCTCCCTTGTCAGTGCCCTCCTGCCAGCTTTCAATCTTTACTACTTTCGTTATAGAGATGGGCATTAAAGTGCTTCGTACGAATAGTATACTTCGCTCGTGATTATGGTATAACATAAGAAGCAGTTCTGGGCGTTCATCCTCTTTATCGTGATGTTGAGCCAGACCTCGACGAATGCTCACGTTTCAACATCTCCATTCGTTGTAAGAGGTAATGTGAACCGATAAAGCGCTTCTGAGTACGACCTTTTCAAATTCCTTGGGATCACGATGAAATAAACTTAGGTAATTTATTCTCATTCGCTACTCCATAGGTTAACCTTTGACTATGCCCAGGTTCAGAAGAATATTACAAATCGAATGAGTGTTGAGGAAATTTACGCTGTTGGCTGAGGAGAACCTGATAGCAGTGTTAATCACGACAAGAATCCCTCGAAGAGGAAGGGTCTTGCCTGTTTAATAGTAGGAAGAGCCGTACTGATCATGAGGGGAAGCGTGGTCGTTCTGGTAAAGAAGCTGCTAGTCGCCGCTGCCATTCCACGACGCCAATTTGCCACCATGTGAGATGCTCACCGTTTGATTCACCAACAGAGTCAAAAAATTCAAGGAAAGGAAAAAGCGAAAAATCATATTCGAAAATTCCATCACTGCAAAAGTGAAGAAGTGACAGTGGTTCAAAGGCGTCACGCACCACTCTAGAGATTTGAACCCGCTTAGGCCAACACAGCATTCCCTCTCTCCGTTGTTAGTCAATCACTACTAGACCTGTCTGGAGAAGCAGGAACATCGGCTGCCCTCCGCAAGTCTTTTTGCGGACCAATTATACTCAAAAATATTCTACCAAAGTGAATGTGAAGTCAGACGAGAGGAATACAGAAAGGCGGTAATAAATCGAATATAAAGGATAAAAAAAAAGGATAAAGCATTTGCCGTTGATCAATCCCTTTTGGGATGCGGCACGCATTCTACTTCCATTTGTACATTCGCAGTGGCGTTTGAATGCGATGTGGCCTATACAATGACTTGCGGGGCCAGCCGATGTTCAAGTCAGTGTTTTTATCCTCCCAGACAAGTCTGGTACCAATTAACCGACCCCGGAGGGATGGAAGGCTTGGTTGGCCCGGGCGACTCACGACCCAGGATTTGATCCCGGACCGCTCGCGTGGTAAGCGCGCACTTGTGTCACTACACCACTTCCGCCCCGAAGGCACGCTTATAACTAATATTTAAAGATCAGAGTGAAATATCTCAAACTGAGCTCAAACTAGCTAACAATTTTCTAACAGGAGTAGACTAGAAAATTAGGTGTTAAAATGAAAACAGGCAAGATTCACTGTTAATTGATCCTTTTTTAGAAAGAGCTACGCATTCTAATACTTCCATTCGGACTGCGGAATCTTGAATGTCATCTGGTCTATACAACGACCTGCGGAAGTCAGCTAATGAACAAA